>JAVTVY010049896.1:0-243515 GCA_036873755.1 Hanleya hanleyi | reverse complement strand
CCATCGCCTACCAATCAGCATGTAAGACACAACTAAAAAGAATAGACAGCATCCAATATTCTGCTCTAAAATAGCTACTGGAGCCTTCAAGGGAACCGCCTTATGTAGTCTTCAAATAGAAACCAATGAGAAACCTCTTCGTTTAAGACGAGAGGAACTGTCCCTGAAATATGCAGGAAAAACTAGAGCTAAGGGCGATAATCACCCATGCCACAAAATGTTTGAAGATAAAAGTGAATATGAATATTTAAAGAAAAACTGGGAAAAAGACTCCGCCCCCTCGGCTATACCGTAAATAACCTATTCCAAGAACACGAAATACCAATCGCACACATCTGCGACACAGACAAAATCACTAGGCCACCCTGGGAATTAGAGTCGCCCCACGTGGACACAAGTATACACGACTACCTCACAAAGAAGGACAACCCACACTTTATTAGAGCCACCACCCTTGAATATATCAACCAAAACTGGAAAAATTACTTAAAAATCTATACAGACGGATCGAAAAACTCAAGTAATAACACAGGATCAGCTTTTGTTATACCTGAACTCAACATACAAAATGGTTTCAAACTTCCAGACAATATGTCTGTATACACTAGTGAACTGATTGCTATAATTAAGGCTCTCGAATGGATCATCGAGCACAAACCAATCCGTGCTGGGATACTCAGCGATTCCCTTAGTGGACTCACATCCATTGAAAATTCTATATCTGACAGTAGACCTGATCTCATACACAAAATAGAATATATCTGTACACTAATACACAACGAGGGTATAGACGCCATTTTAGCTTGGGTCCCCGCGCATGTCAACATCAGAGGTAACGAAGCAGCCGACCAAACTGCCAAAGACAGTCTTGCAAAAACCGCACACGATGTGCAAATAGGATTAGGATATAAGGAACTCAACACTATCATTAGACGCAAAATAGATAGCAAGTGGCAAAAGGAATGGAACGAAGAAGAACGTGGACGATGGTTACATAAGATTCTTGATGGAGAGAAAAGACAAGTCCAAGGATTCCAGTTAGACAATAAGCGTGATGACCGCATCATCACAAGATTAAGACTAGGCAAAACCGGACTTAAATCACATCTGTCCATGCTTCGGAAAAACACCTCACCACTCTGTACCGCATGCAACAATGTAGAAGAAACAATAGAACATGTCCTACTTGAATGCCCTAAACACTACCCACAACGCGAGACACTTAGAAACGAATTAAAAAAAATTCAACACTCCCTTAACATTACCAGCGATATTAAACCCTAAGCCCCCCATTAGAAAACAGGTATTCAAGTCCATAATATATTTTATCAAAACTGCTGGCTATTATTCCAGTATATAACACTACCCCCGTGCATGCGCACCACTAACTAACAATGTCAGCATTGGCCAAAATTTCTCTTTTGGAATAAAATTTAGGCAATGTGGGCACCGGAGATACCATGTTCCGTGTGGGCCGGTTGCCACATTAGTCTCAAAAATCGGAGGCCAAGACCAATCAACATCCCTGCGACAATATTGGCCAAAAATCTCTCTTTCGCAATAAAATAGGCAATGTGGGCACCGGAGATACCATGTTCCGTGTGGGCCGGTTGCCACATTAGTCTCAAAAATCGGAGGCCAAGACCAATCAACATCCCTGTGACAATATTGGCCAAAAATCTATCTTTCGCAATAAAATAGGCAATGTGAGCACCGGAGATACCATGTTCCGTGTGGGCCGGTAACCACATTCGTCTCTAAAACCTAAAGGCCGCTACCAATTCAACAACCAAGGGCATAAATCATTAGCACACGTCCAAGAAACAACCACGCACACAGATAATGTCACTCACAAAAATGAATACTACACACTGTTTCGTCTTATACTTTCAGAAATGGAGATGAACACGATGAAGGTCATCATCGTCGGTCCATAAGAACGTCCAGAACCAGAATACTCGACCCTATACCACGCCAGACACGCTACCCCATAGATATCACCGAACTAGCGCCTTAACACAGCACAGCACAGCACACTGAAGACCACAGACGAACAAGACCAGACATCAAACAGAACACTAATGACGACAAAAATCATTAAACAGCACCTCACGGCATACCGAAGACCAAAGACGGGCTGGACAAGACTAAAAACAGAAGACGGATGACGACCACAAGAATACCAACATCGCCGCACAACAAGAAACCTCCAGAACAAGAACATCACATCCTAAACCACACCGACACGCTACCCCATAGATGACACCGAACTGACGCCTTAACACAGAATATGATCCTTTGACTTTCACGCAATATAGGACGTAGAGCTGACGTCCTGTGCCCCAATACACACTCCAAGCAATTGTTACAGGCACAGATTTCTGAAAGAACCCACCCTGTTCCCAAGGGCGTCGTTAGTGAAGTCGATCCGAAAAATCCTGAAGACGCCCATGGTTCTCCCAGTTTTTTCTGGACGGCTTTGTGCGTACAAAGGGGTACCAAGACAAAGGAATCATACACGCGATTACAGTGAACTCATATTTACCAGTATAACTTAACCAAAAACCAAAAAGAGACTTACGAACTTGTACATATAGCGATTCTTATTTACTTCTATTTATATCTCCTACTAATGTCTCATTGTTATTTATTATTTATTTATTTATTTATTTATTTATATATTTAGCGCTGGAAAAGATATTCAATAAACAAAGTAATGTACCGCGAAATTCAAATAAAACATTGAGTTGATGGACCGCGAAATCCGAATGGCAAGCGGCCCTTAAACTACAATTTCAATGAATCAATCCACTTCACTGCATCTGAGGAAGTAGGCTTGTGTCTACGAAAGCTCATGTTGAAATAAACTAGTTAGTCTCAAAGGTGCTACCTTTCGTTTATTTGCCTATCTGGACAGTAATATTCATATACATATCGCATGCTGACTGGAAAATACGAGCGTAGCGAGAAATATCTATGGCGTTATATTTCGTAACTTGTGTCTAAATTCCGCTCAACCCGGGGCTAGGGACCGTATGAACCCATGTATTTCAAGATCATCATAGTGCTCATATGTACAGTCACAATCAATGCGTGACTCAAATCACTCGAATCTTGCATATAACTGTGTTTTCATCCCTCAGTACGTGGATTTCTATTTAGAGAACCTTCCATTATTCCACCTCTTGGAATTCGTATGAAACCACACATTGTAGCAGCTGATATTAAGCTTAGTCAAATTTTACCAAACAAGCTCTTACCAATTCCATCATGGCAGTTATCTAAACCAGAAGTAGATATTACACTTACGAAATATAAAGGCAGACACGAGCCAGCTCGTGTATACAGAATAATTTATTCTGTTGAGAGAAGAATACAGATCGCATCAGGCTATTTATACAGATGGTTTTAAAGATGGTGAGAGAGTAGCATGTCCTACTAGCTTCAGTTCCAAAACCAAAACCTGTCGACTACCAGGTAAAAGTTAGATATTCACTGCAGAAGCAAAAGCTAGATTGACGGCTTTTGGAAGGTATTGGGTCCACTAAAAGGAAAAACTATGTCATATTCTCAAATTCACTGTCATGCCTTCAAGCCATTAAAAGTGGAACTTCAACTCATCCCACCATCTTGAATATTCAACAGATCAACAGATTGATTTTGTGTTTGGTGGTTGCCTAGTCACGTTGGCACCAAAGGTAATACTGAAGCTGATAAAATGGCCAAGGCAGCCCTAGATAAAGAGGTTGATCCTGTTGGAATCCCATATAGCGATTTCAGACCCTCTGTCTGTATTTAAGTGACAAAGCGGTTTCAATCTTTATGGGATGCTGTAAATAATAACAAACTTCATGAGTTCAAAAGAACTGTAGGCTATACTCATCTGAACAGCCAGAAACGTTTCGATCAATCCATGATCAGGCGATGTAGAATCGGCCATACACGATTAACTCACGAACATTTACTAAAAGAAGAGCCAGTCCCAAGGTGTATTCCATGTCACGAAGATCTCACAGTGAAACATATTCTTATCGACTGTATAGATTTTAAGATTTTAAGAAATTCGTTTTATCGAGCAGCTACTTTAGAAGATCGTTTTAATCTGAAGAAAGAAGAGTGTATCTTAGGTTATTTGAGATAAATCGGGTTGTTGCATAAGTTTTAATGTGTCTATGTTTTAATGTGTTGGGTTACTAAGTTATTAACTTGAATACTTAGCGTTTTGTTTGATCGTCGCTATATACTGAAATATTGCTGAACGCGACGTTAAACCTTAATTCCCCCTCTCTCTCTCTCAAGGAGTGACTGGTATACATCACACCGTAAATGACGATATTACAACGAAAATCATATGGATTAAGAATACTGATCAGCGATTCGGATTTGATATTTTTGGAAAATCATGGTGTCTTGTCGCCATCCTTGGAAACTGATGACCGCTTCTCATTTGTAGGAAACTAGCCTAGTTTTATGTTTACTATTATTTATTATTTTTATTTGCTGCTAATGAAATTATATGAACTAGGTCCTTGAATTATGGACGCGGAAATTCTTTAATGGGCGACGGCTGGATATTTAATGACGGACTAGACACTTGTATTTCGGGCTTTCAGAAATTGTGATTTTGAGTATTCTGTACCTTTGTTGGTTTGTGAATACTACGGTGTGCGACCCGTCTTGAAGATCAACCTGGACGCAGTAACGAGATGCTTCTCTGTTTTCGTTCATGCATATTTCGATAGGATATCGACGAAGGTCAAGATATACTGATTACAATCGTTGTGTTTGGCAAAGGCACCCATGTCAGTAGTGTTATAAAGACGGTAAAGGTCATATTGACCCCTTTGCACTTAAACTTGTTGTGGCGGATTTGTGGCGGCGAGGTCATTGAGTGCACTTGACCTGCAGCATGTACTGGCATGTTCTGGATTGCATCAGTCTTGGCTGTGTGCCAAGTGTTGACCACTATAGTTCGGTTAACCTTTGACCTTTGTATTCCTCCGCGGTGATGCGGTCATGTCTGCCGGTGATGCGGTCGCCTCCGCGGAGAAAAAGTAGTCCCCAGAATTCAAATACGCTGCATGGTCCGATTGGGTCGAGCGAGGTATCATTGTGAAGCTTATGTGAGGGGGCATCGGTTGGGCTGGGTGCGGGGTTGAAATAGCGTCATTCTGCGCATGCGCGGTGGCCCAAGGGTATGGAAATAGACTTTTTGGAGCTAGGGGAGCCACTAATGGTCCGATGGGGTCGAGTGAGGTATCAAAGTGAAGCATTCGTGAAGGGGCATCTGATGGGCTGGGTGTGCGGTTGAAATATCGGCATTCTGCGCATGCGCGGTGGCCAAAGGGTATGAAAATAGACGTTTTGGAGCTAGGGAGCCACTAATGATCCATTGGAGTTGTATGAGGTATCAATGTGAAGCCTATGTGAAGGGGCATCTGATGGGTTGGGTGTGCGGTAGGAATATCATTCTGCGCATGCGCAGACGCAATGCGGAGCTCTCGTCCAATCAGAAGCGAGTATTTCAAATCCGTCACAGAGCTCTCAACCAATCAGAAGCGAGTATTTTGACCCGGTGCATTATTGGACATATCCAAGATGGCGGCACGTATGTTCAAGATGGCGGCACATCCGGTGTCGAAAACTGGCCATTTCGTCGGGATGTGGTCACCTAGTGTCGAAAACTGGACCCTGTATGGGTCCCGCTAGACGTTTTGGGATCTAGAGGAGCCACTCATGGGCCGATGGAGTTGTATGAGGTATCAAAGTGAAGCTTATGTGAAGGGGCATTTGACTGGACTAGTGTCTCGGTCATTGTTACCATTCTGCGCATGCGCAAACAGCGAATTGTGGGAAATGGGTATGGAAATAGACTTTTTAGGGTCTAGGGGAGCCACTAATCGTCCGATGGAGTTGAGTGAGGTATCGTTGTAAAGGATACGTGAGGGGGCATCCGCCTGGTCTAGTATCACGTGAGACTGACGTCATTCTGCGCATGCGCAGTAGACAAAATATATGGACATGGGCGTTTTGGGGTCTAGAGGAGCCCCTAATGGGTCGATGGAGTTGAGTGAGGTATCCATGTGAAGCTCTTGTGAAGGGGCATCCGCCTGGACTAGTGTCTGGTCCGTCTTTAACATTCTGCGCATGCGCAGACCGGGAATTGTGGGAAAAGGGTATGGAAATAGACATTTTCGGGTCTAGGCTGTCTATTATGGGTCCGATGGAGTCGTATGAGGTTTTATTTTGCAGCTCTCGCGAAGGAGCATCCAACTCGGCTTATGGTTCGTCCGTGTTCAAGAGTCTGCGCATGTGCAGTCTGGCCGTAGTATAGAAATATACACATGGGAGTGTGTTTGGGGTACTTAACCTCATATGGGTCCATGGTTGTGGTTTGATGGTGTGGGTTCTGCGCAAGTGTGTGTGTGTGTGACGTCACTTTGGGTTGCACTAAAACTACCTGCGAACACAGAAGAGTTCCAATTTTTCCTTAGCCTAGGGCTTATCCATTCTTCCGAAGCATACATGTATAAAGGAGGGTCTCCGACAATATTACCATCTATTTCCCTATGTGAAATTTCCAGTGGGGAGCCCACAGTTTTACACAGAACCGTATTGGCACGAAGAAACTTAATAAATATATTAAACTTAATCTATAGGTGTTGGACGAGTCTCCACTCGCCGTCTTCCTGGTCTTTACCCACACCTCGTACCCCACTTCACGCCACCTGTTGCTCTTGTAACTTGTAACTTCTCGTCAAATGTTGGAATGCCCACTCTTAACCTAGACCAAACCATGCACTTGGTCTGTGAGCTGATTTCATGGGCTCTCTATTTTACTGCAGTGCTCTTGCGTTGTTTTCTGGGCATTGATGGGTTACATTTGATTCCATCCTAGGCCACTGATTGGCCAGTTTCTCAACCCATTCATGGGCTGAATCTCCAATTGTCTGTTATAGCCTTCACGCATTCATGCTCACACAGAAAACACGCAAGACAGATTTTTGAGATCTCATTTTTTTATTCAGTGAACATCAACAACGTGAGAACAACCACGTGAAAAAACTGAAGCCCGGAACAGGGGGCTTTACGTGAAAAAATTTAAGCCCAGAACGGTACTTGTACATTGAAATGAGCGGCAGCCCAGTCATATACGAGTACATCTCGGTCCTCGGCCTTGGGGTACTCGTCAAACATGTGGACGATCGTCTGCATGGAATGTCCCCGACATCGATGGTACAGGTAAAACAAGCAACATTGTCCGCACACACTACTGGTCAGGCTTTGCAACGTTTTGGTATTCCAACACCACGTCTCTGTGCCTTGATCCATGAAGTCTGTTAAATCGGGATGGAGGGGTGGTAGGCCGTACGGGTCAAAGTATTCGCCCCGCTCTTCTGTCAAATACACGGCCACCCAGTGTTGACCGGGTCGATCCATCGGGTCTGTATTCAGGACGTAAGCAGCGGGATACACACGGTCTAATGGGAACACGTCTCGGGCGAACACTCCTTGAAATACCATGCGTGTCCCTGGGTCATTCTCCAACACGGTGCGTATCTGGTCTGTATCCACGTTAGGTGGCAAAGTCACACAGGACGTTACGGCTTCTATCGATTTGAATAATGTTGTCAAACTCAGCGTAGCAAATCACATTGATGGTTTTCGGTAAAGGTGTCCCGAAATGCAGTTCCAAGCGTAAGCTGCCTTTCTTGACGAGACTCAGTTGATGATCGTTGTCTAAGGTGGGGGTCAGATCGAAACAGAACAATGTGTATCCTTTGCCGAAATCGTCTCGACTGATCATATTTCCCTCGTCTTGGTTGATTTGGCCGGTTGCTGTGAAGAGGTTCAGATAGCTCCGGATGTAATTGTCCGTTCCAAAGTTAGGTTGTAAGGGGCGTGCCGGTACCTGTTGACCATCCACATGCAGGGCCACGAAATTGATGTTGAACGCTTTTAGGTTGAACGGATTCCTCGAGAGTGTCCCATTATAACTGACGTTCTCCACACAAGCTAGGGTTAAACGCTTGGGCAAATCCCCCAGGAACAGGTTTTCTTGATTGACAATCATATTCCCTTTAGGGACGGAAAAGACCTTGGTCTGTACTCGTCGAATCGGGTACTGGGCTGGTTTTTTCTCCAAGGCTCTGATGTGCCCCAACTGTACACCTGGGCTCGGTTTCACTTTGCGTACAAACAGACAATGTTATACTCGAGGTCCTCATTCGGGGCCATCAAGGCAAACGCAGGCGTTGCGCGCACTAGTCGTATTTTGACAGGTACTCCATTCAAGAGGTATCGGTCCTGCATGAATAAGTCCGCATGCAGACGTCCCATCATATCGACCGATTGACTCTCTGCTGTGAAATCCACTCTCTCCGTGTAGCCGGCATTATCAGGACTCGCTTCTATGTTGCCTGGGATATCTCGGTAGAACAACGGGGCTGTCAAATACGACTTTTTAGCGTCACGCCCGTAGGATAACAGTGTCTCGATGTAGGCTCGGTACGGGTACGTGTTCGTTGAGGCGCTCACCAGTTTATCACTGAGGGCTATATCCACTTGCTGGAATAGCGAATGAAGCCAGAGATTCACTGGTCCCACGGGTGCATCTGCTTTGAGGACAGACCCATCTTTATTGGTGATTTTAGCTTTCACATATAGGTACGTATGGGCTAAATCCAGGTAGGTCGTATCTGCGTTGGTGATGGTGAATTCAATGGGGCCTGTGGCTGTAATGCTGGAAAGGGGGAGATGTTTCACCCATTGACCCTCTTCGGCACTGGTCTGAGTAGGTGGGACGGTCCATAAATCAAATTCACTGTTGGTAGAAGGACACGACTCGGCGTGGATGAAAGCCATCTTTAAGAAAAGATATCCTGGGTCTTCGATGTGCGTCGTCGCTGGGTCGGTCGTCGACTGGTGCGTGGTCTCGGTGGTGCAGGTCTTTTATTCCCTACGGTGCGTTGTGCTTTGGTGACCAAGACGCCTCCCGCTTCTTTGGCTCGGCTTTGGAACGTAGCGTGCAAGATCTATGGCGCTACGTTTCGTAACATGTGTCTAATTCCGCTTAACCCGGGGCTAGGGGCCGTATGAGCCCATGTACTTCAAGATCCTCATGGTACTCATATGAACAGTCACAATCAAAGCGTGACTGAGGTACATCATTTTTAGATGACGACTCTATAACAAATATTATGGATTAAGAATACTGATCAGCGATACGGATTTGATATTTTGGAACATCATGATGTCTTGCCGGCATCATTGAAAACTGTTGACCGCTTCTCTCTTGCAGGAAACAAGCCTATGTTTATGTATACTTTTGTCTTTTTGAATGTGGTGCTAATACTGTTATATGGAAATGGAATAGGTCTTTGGATTATGGACGCGGATATTCTCTAATGGACGACGGCTGGATTATGAATGACGGACTAGACGCTTGTAATTTCAGTGCTTCTTTGGGTGCCGCACCGCCCAAGACATCACCCGCGACTTGCAGTCCACTGCGTACCGCTTCTTTGCCGATCGCTTTGACCCCACGCGTCACCAAGGGGAGGAACGTTTTGACGATGCTCCCGAGTATGTTCCCCAGTCCATGTCCTCGTTGCATCCGTGTACCTGCAAACACCGGAAAGCTACCCCCGGCCTGTTGGGTATAATAGTCCATATAGCTGCGTGCATCACACTCGTAAGGCACCTTCATTATGCAAAGTGAACCGCTCGGACTTGACGGAAATGAAGTGTCAGCACCACTTTCCCACGCTCGAATGCGATCGGTTGACCGGTGTCGTCTCTTATATCGATGACGATGGAGCTAATATCGGTCTGACTGACCGGTAGATACACGATATGCCTGAAACTGTGGGTGACTTGAGCTCCATACGTGCCTTTCACCGGGCAGACGCGCAGTAGAGGTACGTTGCTGTCGCCGACAATGTGTGCATCGACCACGTCCGAGTAGATGTACAGGCCATACATACCACCACGCATGTCCATCGGGATGTGGGCTCTCTCACCGGTGGGGCCAGCGTACCCCCGTAGATGGAGACCCAGCATTTGCTGTAGGGTAGGACTGAGTTCGACAGGCACGTTGGGGCTGAGCGTGAGATTGGCCTTGTCGTTGTGTGCGTTGTAATCGAAGTCCACATGATTTTTGAAGGGGAAAGATTTTATGGGTTTTGAAGTATTCGTGACGTGTCGTAGAGACTTATAATGCATCAGACTTCTCAGGCCACCCATGAACTCCTTGGGGGTATCGTATTGACCCTCGGGTAGTTTGAGTCGAGTTTCTTGTCCTTCGTAGGTCACCTCGTACCATACTTCATTGGCTTGCACGTTGTACCACGAGTAAGGGTATTGGATATCCACGAGTCCACATTCCCAACGTCCAGGTAAATGCAACGCTTGCGGTAACTGGGTCACGTACTTCGTCAAGGTGTTGTCAGGAAACACATCAGCCGAGCTGTTACTGGGTAGGGTGAGGTAAAACATGACGACTGAGCTTTCCTGCTGCTGCTGTTGGTTTTAATATTTCTCCCAGCCCTTGGGTGCTAATCGTCGTGGTGGTCGCGGTGACTTAGCTCTTGGTGGTTGCAAGGGGTGGCGTGGTAAAAGGGGTGAAAAAATAGGTGCCCGCCTTGGTGTTGATTTGGGGGGTGACTCCGGTTCCCAAGGTTGTGGTGAGGGTCGTGGTGCACGACTGGGTGATTGCATAAAGGCCCAGCGCTGGGGGTTTTCCACCAATTCTTGTGGTACATGCATGTCTTTCAAGCCTTGAGCGAAGACCTCCCATCCTCGCGGATCCGTGTGCGACCTGCGTTGACGCATCAGGTCATTCACTAAATCCGTCATGTGGGTCCCGGGGACCACCTGATTCTGTACCAGGAGTTCACCTTTATCATTCCAAGTCATGTTAGGATTCTGTTTCATTCGTTGTAATACCAGGCCAGCTTGTTTCTTGAACGATGCAGGTACACTCTTCAGGACTTCGTCTTCGACCCACTGTGGGGCTGTGGGTGGTACCCCTGGTAATGGCGGCTGTTGGAGCGGTGCTGAGGCTGGTGGTGGTGGTGGTGCTGCTGCTGGGGTAGAGCGGATTTTGTATTGGTCCATGAACGTCATGTACCGCTGACGCGTTTCGTTGTACTGTTGTACTTTCTCACTGTCGCTTAACCCCGGTCGTTGTAAGATCCGACCCATCTCTTCATCGAATGTGTTTATCGTCTTCACCGTAGAGGGTACGGGGTACGGTGATTGGAGGGTTTGAAGGACACGAGGTTCGACGAGGACCATTTTTTTCGTGTGGTTCGTTGTCGGCCGAACAGTCCACCCAATACTGGACCCAACACGGAAGCCGCCAGGGGTGCTAAAATGGCTCCGAGAAAGCCGCCTTGCTGTAACACCTTTTTCTTTTGTGTTTGAGAGACGCGCTTCTGGACTAAGGTTCGCAGACCCGTCTTATGCTTGGCCAACTTCGCCTTCTGAGCCGGAGTCAGTGGTACGTTCCCTTTTAAGATATTGAGTCCAATCTCACACAGACAGCACACGAGAGCAAGGTCTGCGCCGCGTACAATGGTTCGAACCAACTCGGGTGGAGCCGTCTTCAATACACGGAGCGTCGGAGCATGCTTCCGGACTCGAGCAGACATCATGTACAACTGATGCTAGAACCCACAACCCCGCCCTTTTTATCTACCTACCTCGTGAATATTGAACAGAGACAAAAGCCAACCATGATGTGGTATTCATTCTTTTATTATCCCCAAACATCAAACACACACCCCAGCTGCGGGGGAACCACTGTGGGTGTGCTTACATTATTTTTGCATGTACACGTGGTGGGTCTCTCCGGGAAAGATACCGGTCCGTAGGCGAAGGTGGTCGGGAGTGGCTTGCTTCAGGTCGAAGAGCATATACCCGTGCTGAGGGGTTGTCGCATCTTTAAAGGCTTCCAACGCAAACGCAGTGCGTCCAGGGTACATCTGTCTCGTCAGGTGCAGTACTTGAGTGGTATCTCTCGGGTTTTGAAGACCACCAGGTAGTGAGCATTTAAGCTGATGTTCCGATGTTCTTTGTTTTTACTGAACAGATTCTGCACAATGTAGATGATGCTGAGACGTCGATGATGGCTGCCTTGGTAAAGAGTTGGGTGACCCGCGCATCCGTCTCCGCCATGAGATCATCCAGAACCACCAAGGTGTCCGGTTCCAAATCGGCCAGGTTGGGGAGCCCTTCCACGAACGTGATGTGGGGCATTGCTGCATACGCCGCCTGCCATTCTCCGTAACACCACACGACTCTGGCAATGGGTGGAGTAATCATGCTGTCGGAGTGTTCGAGGAGCTTCCTGACGAAGTGCGTTTTGCCGGAACCCGTCGGTCCTGCGATGACGCAGGTGAAGGGGTGTTGCCACCGAGGGTCCATGGTTGGAGGTGTATCCGCTGCCGTGGTAACCCACTCCTGTAAATTTGGTACGAGTGAACTGGAGTGGTAGGTACAACGTCGGTCGTCCTTGTCTCTTCACTGTCAGGGCTGATGGTGGTGGGTACAACGTTGGTCGTCGTTGTCTGTTCACTGTGAGTGATGAAATCCGGTGGATTTTCAGACGTCGTGGGTGCACTTGGTGTAGGTGTCGACTCTATACTCGCTGTAGCCTGTTCACGTGATGTGGTGGAGGTGATGAATGGGCTCGTTTCGGTCACGGGATGGACTGGTGCTATCTGTAGACTGTTTTGACTGGCGGATGGTGGTTGTGTCTTTGGTGGGATGCGTAGAGTGCTGAGATAGGCTACGTCGTAAAACACACCTCCGTACAACACACTCAGCAGAGTTAGCAATATCACTACAAAGCCCACTTGTGCTTTGCGCCTTTTGGACAACGCTGTGTTCAGAGACGGTTGCACTGTGTTCATGGTCGAACGTGGAATGAAGGATGATGGCGGTGGTGTCTGGTTTTATAGTCGTTTCACCTGGTTGGCCGCGACCCAGGAATTGAACGAACTGGGCCAGCCTTGCCATTTCACGAAATGAAACAGTTTGCCACGTCGACGTTCCGTTTTTACGATGCGTTCCACCGTGTAGTAGTCTTGCTTTGTTTTTACGACAGGTTGTAATTCCAGCTCGTAAAACGTCCCTAGCAACGGTTCCCCTTGAAGATCTTCCAGTTCATAGACTCGCCGCTGTCGGGGTAGGCGCCGTTTAATCAGGAAGTGCTCATCGCTCCAGTTGGGCAAGTAACTTTTCTCAAACTTGCCCTTGACTTTACTGATCCGTACAGGGTCCCCGACCTTGAGCTCCTTCTTCGGCGTTCGCTGCGACTGTATGGGGTACAAGACACGCCGGACTTGGGCTTCATTGCGTTGGGTCACGGTAATGGGGGCTCTCTGTATACTCCGGTGATAGGCTCGATTGTAACCACTGACAAGTTTCGGGAGAACACCGATGTACCGTCTTCTATTCTTATAGGTGAAATATTTATACATGCGGCCTTTGAATGTCCTGTTGAACCTTTCCACCACGGAAGCCTTGGTCTCGTTGTAGGTGTGGAAGAAGAAGACCTTCTGTTTCTTGAGAAAGGCCTGGAACGGTCTGTTGAGGAATTCCGTGCCTTCGTCGGTTTGCAAATACAAGGGCTTGCGCCCGGTCTTGAAGATGTCGTTGAACGCCGCTATGAGGTTCGCCCCCGTTTTCGTCCGGATGGGTACCACCCACGCATACTTTGACAGGATATCGATGCACGTCAAGATATACCGATTCCCATCATTGTGTTTGGCAAAGGCGCTCATATCGACCAAATCCGCTTGCCATTGGGCATCTAGTCCTCCCACGATGACCCGGTTCCGTAGAAAATGGCGGCGGGCAGCTCGATGTAAGGTATAGGTGTCTTGTTTTTTCAACCAATCTCGAACTTGTGCCCGTTGTATCCCCTGGGGCTTAGCCGCTCGATAGAGAGCCGACAATGCACTATAGGCCGCCGGGCTGTCGGGACTGTAGTATAAGTTATCCAACACCTTCTCCCAACGCTTCATGGTGACAAAATGATAATGGACCCGGTGAGTATGGTTTATTATAACGACGTCTGATGTTCGGGTTCTACCACCGTTGTATATATCCTAGGTTGACTGAGTCTAGCCGGATAATCAATGGCATCGTCGTCTGGTTCATTGCTAGACATTTGTTCATTGGGTTCAGCCAGCGCGTCCTCAATAGCACGAGACCATCCCACCTGAACAGCTGACCGCTCGTCCGGTGTAAACAGCTGGTCCACAATAGGCACCACTTTCGCCAAGGCCGTCCAAAGATCGGGGTCTAGGGTGAAGCTTTGCGTAGGATCGTGGTAACGCCCCACACGAGCAAAGGAGGGTCCACGGTGTACGTAGTTGGCGTTCTCGAGGTGGATGAGGTTTCCGTCGAGCTCACCGCTCAACACCCGTTTAAATTTGGTCCAGCCATCACGGTGTAGGGTAACCGTAGTGGATGTGGACTCCGAACCCCACCCACAGACATCCCGATCTTCCACGATGGTGACTTTATCTTCATAGACGTGTAACCCCACCTCAGGGGTGAGGGGAAGAACGGCTCGTAGGACTTGTGACATGGTTGACGAAATGCCGAATGACGCACACGCTGACTGTCTCTCGTATTTATAGTCATGTCCTACTGTCAATGCCACAGCGTCAGGGTCAGTAGGGCAAAAACCATGACGAGGCCAGCGAGCCGTCGGTGGTTCTGGCGTGAGCGCTCGTGGTCCATAGCCCGGGCATCAAGGATGGCTGTCATTGTCCAGTAGTGGTGGGTGATAGCACACCCCTCCATCGAGTCCACTCTGTTGAGGACCGCTTCTGTGAACTCTTTTAGGATCTGGCGTCGCCCCTCGTTGTCGTCGCCATCTGCTAACATGGATCGAACCACTGCTCGGTAACCCGTGAGTGAATTCACCACGGTTGCATGCTGTAAAACGCGAGCCGCATAGGGATAGGTGTCCGTCATGGCTCTGCAACCGTAGGAATGGAGGTGTGGGATCCAGAGCTCTCACACATGCGCGCCTCTACGTAGCTCTACGGGATCTAGTCCGTGATACGTACTATTCTGATTGGTTAGTCCAAACAGAGGGCAACAACAATAACATTGCGTTTTACACATTTTATTAGCCCCATGTTACCATGGTAACAGCAACATTGACAATCGGCCAATGTTACCAGGGCGTACATTTCATGCGTTTTTCCCCCCGTGGGACTACTTTCTGTGGCCGCGAAGGCTTCTCCCCAAAACCGCATCACCGCGGAAGAATTCGAGGTCAAAGGTTGCCGGAACTATAGTGCACTTGACCTCTGTCCCCAGCCAATTATAAAACTTGGCACCCAGCCAATGCTGATGCAATCCATAACATGTCAGTACATGCCTTGAGCTGGTGGCGCCCCCTGTCGGATGCAAGAGTTACCTCCCCCGGCAAAAGGGGACCTTTTCCGTCTTTATAACATTACTAATGTTCTGAACACAACCACATCGCATGCTCCATTTCGCAGGCTCATTTATCATCCCTGCCTCCAATAGCGGAAGTTGACATTTACTACGTTGCTATGACGTACGCACGGTTCAGTTTGAATTCGGCCGAACAACTCCTTCAGTGTTGCACATGAGCGAACTACTTTTCATATGCTCTGTCCAAATAAACAGAGAAAATAATCCCCAGATAATTCTTTTTAACGCTAGGTCAACAGAGGTATTTTGCAGACTTGAAAACTAATCGAGATGCTCGGCAAACATCTATTTTACTATATATGATGTCACTTCCGGCGATGTGCGCGAAGGCCCCGTTTCCGGTCCAAAAATCTGACTGGTGGATTAGACCCCCAGGGAGGTGGTTGCTCAAAAGTCTCTAATTTTACTAATCATCTCCCACGCAGAAGAGTTCCAATTTCGTTGACACCGCACTGTAACTCAAAACATAAATATTGTATTTCTCAGAAACCTACATGTATAGCATATTGAAATACAAACAGCTATGAATATTTAACTTTCAACCAATAAGCTTGCAATTCTTTAAACAATAGTAACTTATAAATGTCTTGGTCCTTCTCCAGTTTGAACCTGATCTATACCCCGCACCCGCACCCCCACCCCCACCCCCACACCACTCACTCCCAACCCACCCCAGCCCGGTAAATATTGCTTGTTCCGATAATATCTAGGTGAAAAATAAAACTGTGAACACTCTTCGATTGTTTATTCACTCCGGAAACGGAATGTTATTTTTTTAATATATTTTTATTTTTTTCTTTCTTCAATAGATAGTCAAAATTCAATTTATCACTAGATATACATGAAGGCTCATCGATTCTCGATTTTCAGTGGCTTTTATCTGTAATCGTCCGACAGGATTCGAATCGAAAGAAAAAGTTCAATTTTCTTTGAATTGGAATTGATTAGGAAAAGGAAAAGCTGCAATTTTGCTACATCATCGACAGTCAACATATATTTAGACAAGTGGAATTTTGTTAAATGTAGATTTCCTTGGGTTTCAAAACGATTCCCCAGAAGATTCACTGATTCTTTGATGCCGGAATGGGTATCTGTTATTTAGAGACCCCGGGTTCTCGACAAGATACGCCACGGATTCGTCACGATTCCTGTTTGTCCTCATGATTCCCACGTGGCTGTGGGATCTTCGGCGCATGCTTGTGGTTTTCGACATTCCATTAGCCTGTCTGCTCTTTTGTGTTTACAATGGGTCGTCTTTTTTCGTCCCCCGCTGCAACGCGTGCGGGGACTTTTAAATGGTTCTTGCTTCTATGTGTCCGTGCATGTCCGTGCATGTCTGTTCAAATACTTCGCAAGCGATAACTCCTAAATACTTTATCGGATTCCTCCGAAATTTGGCATCTGCATTCTTTGTGACAAGACGTCGGTTGGTATTACATTTCAGCAAGATCCGCCTGTAGGTGGCGCCACTGGGTCTTGTTCCAATCTTTAGTGCATGTCCGTCCATGTTTGTTCAAATCCTTCACGAGCGAAAACTTTCGAACGATTTGTCGATTTCCTTCAAAATTTAGCAAATGCATTCCCTGCGACAAAACATCGTTGGTGATGAGTTTCAGCAAAATCCGCCCGGAGGTGGCGCCACTAGAGTTCATTCCATTATTCTGTGCTGCAAGTGATAACTTAGAAACACTTGGTCGAATTTCTTTTGAAATATCCTACCTTTCTGGGTACCGTAACATGAGAAACGCTGCGGCTCATCGGATTCTTCTCAAATTTGGCATGCATGTACCATGCCAGGAGATGTTGCTTGGGATTGCCTTTCGCTCATTTGCACGCACAGGTGGCGCCACCTGGTGGCAACATCACAAGTTTGTTTCCGGGTAATAACTTGAGAACCGCCCATCGGATTCTTCTCAAATTTGGTATGAATGTACCGTGACATAAGATGTTGCTTGATAATGCATTTCACTGACTTGCACCTAGAGGTGGCGCCACCTGGTGTCAAAATCTAAATTTGGTTTCCGGGCACTAACTTGAGCACCCTCGTCGGATTCTTCTCAAATTTGGTATGCAGATAACATGACACCACGATACCATGTCCCTTGGGATTGTAGTTTGCCCGCTTCTGCCTACAGGTGCGCCTCCTGGTGGAAAAATTTGTTTCCGGGCACAAATTTGGCAACTGCTCATCAGAAATTTTGTATTCATATGTGGCCCGCCCCAAATAACATGAACACCGATGGGCATCTAGTACGGGCAATAACTTGAGGACCCTCTTCAGACACTTCTCAAAGTTAATTTGGGATTGCGTTTTGCCTGCTTGCGCCTACAGGTGGTGGCTCCTGGTGGCAAAGTCTAAATTTGGTTTCCGGGCAATAGGTTGAGGATGCCTTCATATTCAGGTCAAATTTATTTGTAGATAATATGCCATGAGTTGTCTCTTGAGGTTGCATTTCGGTTACATAATTCCATGCTACACCGTAAGGAAAATATATTACAGTAGCAATCAACATTCAGTCAGCCATTCTGAGTTGATCTCAAAACCTGGGAAGGTGGAAAGACCCTTCTGCTTCTTACGCCTGTGAAGTAGCTGTTGCCACTCCCATGAATATCCCCCGAGACCGACAACGCTTATAAATATTGCTGCCATTTTGGCGGGGGACCTAGCATCCTCTGGCTGCTTGTTCAGTAAAATCCTCACCAATATTAAGTTTTTTCATGCTATCGATGTCATATTTCACACCAGTTATATTTGCCGTCACCCCAAGAATGGTTCTGCACATATTTGCTCCAAATGTGATACGATATCATTCATTTTTTTATCCACGATGAATTAGCAATGTAGAGATTAATACAGGTATGTTACTATCCACACATGTATATTGTGCATGATTTCTTGTGGGAACTTTAATTCTCATTTTTAAGGATATTTTTTTTGCGAAAATGATCGAAATTATTACAAGTCAGACTATATGAATTCATATCAAGACTGAGAACAGGAGTGGACGACAGCAAGCCATCGTTGTCGTTGTTGTTCATATTTAATTATTCATAACGCCGAGAGAAATGGGCAGTGTGCTCCCCCACGAGAACCCAAGGCATTCAGAGGATTCAATTGTGTCTCGTGGGAGGTACCGTTGATGGTTTTTCCTTCAATCTTATAACGATTATTCCTCTCAGTGTAATACTGACTCAGCTCGAACTTATGTCATGATTATTGGATCTTGTACCACTTCCTCTCCCCGCATGTTCTCCACCCACAAACCATTTGAAATTGAAATATCCCTCGAAACCGTTTTATTATCACATTAAATTTCTCTCACCTAGCACGACTCTACACCACCAGGTTTTTGGCTGGGCTACCATTTGGGTCACATATCTAGCTGTGATGGGAGAATTCTGGGCCCACACACATGCCGTAGACACGGCACAAAGCAATAGGAAGTATCGCATTGTGGAACCTGAAAGAAATTGATATTCGTCAGTTGGGGAACATTTCTTCAAGTACAGTGTATTTATCCGAATGTTTCATAACCTTTATCCATTTTTTTAACTTCATACAAGAAATGGCATAACGCAACTATGAGATGTTTAAACATTCATATAGACTATATCTCTACACATTTCGCGTTTCACATTCTTGTTAAATAATATGGTCAAATTCCCGTACTTGCCATACTCCTACATCTACTTCCTTATGCGAAGTTTATCAAACAAGATTACTTTAATGCCCAGGTTTCCTATGCTGCTATTTTCTTCCTCGACTACGCTTAATAAAACAAATTTTCATTATAAAACTCATCATTCATGCACTATTCTATCTCAAAAACCTCGTTTCTTCAGACGGGAGGAGTTGTAAAGATATTTTTATTCGAAAGATAAAACTTGTGTTCCAAAGATTTTCCAGTTCGAGTTGTGAAATGGGAGACAACTCTCAGTTCACAGCCGCTCCTTTGGAAAGGTGGCCTTTGTAGTGTATATAAACAACAGGGAATCTTATATTGTCATTGGGGTACACGAGTAACAGTAGTCATTCATACCACACCACGCATTCATAGCTAATGCTGCTATTGATCTGCGTTGAAATCAAATTATTAACTGTGCCTCGATATTCCTAATAAATGCGTTTCCCTTAAAGTGTATGTATAAGCCGACGCCAGGCGAGCTGTTCATTAGAGAGATCACCCGGTTGGTAAAAAAAAAACCTAATAACCCTGGATTTCCCTTCAAATCCACTCCAGATGGATACAGGAACGGGATTTGAACTAATCATTTTTAAAAATAATTTCTGGCAGACAGTTATATTCATAAAAGAACATATATAGGTCTGCAGATAGCAATCATTGGGATATCCTACCCAAACGCTGTTGCCGAATTTAATGTATTTGTTCTTGATGAGACGTCTAATCTACCATAATCAAAGAAACCGTTCACTTATTTACTTATTTGAGCTGATCTGTCATCACAGCTAGCGAGCTAGCGCATCTAATTCGGCACTAGGGGCCGTCTGGATACTCTCTTTTTTCCATATGATCAACCGAAATAAAAGCGCGGCTGAGATAACAAAACTACGTCTTAGAATCCTCCGTATTCTAGTCTGAATGTGAGGTGCCTCGAGGGAGGCTTTCCTATGAAAACAGTGTTTTCCACCTCTTGCATTACACCAGTGATATCCCTTGTATGTAGTGGAACTGAACAAATATTTATGACATTTGCCACTAATACATGTACATCGGCGATCAGTCTTTTGCAATCTGTCCTTTCGCAGACGGTACAGCCATGCTTAATTCTCGACCAGCTCCTGGTAAATATTCACATTCACTAAATTATGTCAGGCTTTGTCTGCTGTAACATTATCGAATTTACTCTGAATGTCTGCTAGAACTCTTCTGTGTTTGTATCTCAGGGCTACTTGTCAGATACTTCTGATAAAAATAGACAAACCTTGAACTACATGTTTACTCCATATGTACATATTTAATACAAAAGCTTTCGGCTCGCATGCCGAGGTCTTTATCCTGTGATCTGTTCATAAAAATTGCCACTAAATATACAGATTGTCCTTGCTCTTATTCCCTTGCAAATTATATAGGTTTATGATGCCGTACTGACAAAACATATCATAGGTCTTCTGAACATCAAGGAAGCCACTAAGAGCTTAATGTTGACTTACAACGGAGTTTATTATGTCGTTTTCTAATGAAACCAAGTTATCCCAAACCAGGCGTCTTTACTTTGTTGCACACTTGAAATGAAAGTGTTATATTTAACATTATAAATATCCGAGGAGTAACAAAATTATATAAAGTGTTATACTTGTAACACTCTCAGGAAGTTTTGAAAAAAGTGTTATATCCAAAATTATAATGCTGCATTGAACACTTGTAATGATGTTAGATGTAACACTTTTGTTCAACACTTTCTGAGAGTGTTACACTTATAACACTTTATATAATGTTGTCACTCCTCGGCAATTTGATGATATTGGATCCATATCTCTGACACATATTGATACTTTTCTGAAAAAATAAAACCAGGGTGAGTTTGTGCTATTATTTTGGGTATACTTGATTATGGTTTTTCATTCTAGTCACAGTTATTAGTTTCAGCTAGGGACGTGTCAGAGGATTTCCGATTAAAAAGACAAGATTCATAGCCGGCCATCTTCATGAAAATCATACTTCTTATGTCTCCGCGTTAAATCTCTTCGTGGAAATATTATATTTCTTTATTCTAAAAAGTTGACTTCTTGGGCGAAAATTTAAATTTTGAGTCTCCGATGATGAAACGTTATACTGACACTCCCTGCTCTTGGATGACATTGCTCGAAAGATGTTTCTATGCCAACTTGAATGCCGATTCAAGGTTGTCGATTCGAGACTAGAATTGTTTGCAGCCATTGATAGATCCTGTTGTGAAATCAATGAAGTTATCAACTGTAAGGTTTTGAACAGAGTTGGTGAGTCTTGTGTTCGAACTTGAATTAGTTTGAATTGAGTTTTCTTCTAAATGCAAGTCCTCAATGATTGCTTAAAGATCAATACTATTTCTTCTAAATGCAAGTCCTCAATGATTGCTTAAATTAGATCAATAGTATTTGAAGGGGAGATTTCTCGGTCATGATCATGAGCTGAATCGCCCATGGCTTTTGTCTTGCCTAACAAAGCTGATTAGCTGACTTTGATAGTTGATTAAAGCGGAACCCGAACGGTCTTGGGTCATCTTTAGGAGATGTAACTATTTGAGTACTCGAGATGCAACGATGATTATCGCTTCTCTGGTAACCATCTTTCTGAAACTATTGACAACTAAGTGACAAAAGTGATATCCAATAACCTGTCAACACAATGTTAATCGAATGCAGAAGAATCAGAACCCTATGTAATTTAGAGAAGATATGCCAGTAGTAGTATAAGAGTGAAAAAGGTCATATTGGCCTCAAAAATTTGCATATGACCTTTTGCGTATTTTGACAAAACTACCTCAACACAGAAGAGTTCCAATTTAGGGGAAGTAACTCTTGATGCACTTTTTGTCAAAATGCCGGATTATCTTCCCTGATTCGAACATTTGCATATTAAATCTATACGAGAAAATGCCTGTATGGGGTATGGATGATCCGATGGGGTCGTATGAGGTATCAAAGTGAAGCTTATGTAAGGGAGCATCTGAAGGGCTGGGTGTGGGGTTGAAATAGCGTCATTCTGCGCATGCGCGGTGGACCAAGGGTATGGAAATAGACGTTTTGGAGCTAGGGGAGCCCGTAATGGTCCGATGGAGTTGAGTGAGGTATCAAAGTGAAGGATTCGTGAAGGGACATCTGATGGGCTGGGTGTGGGATTGAAATATCGGCATTCTGCGCATGCGCGGTGGCCAAAGGGTATGGAAATAGACGTTTTGGAGCTAGGGGAGTCACTAATGAGTCGATGGGGTCATATGAGGTATCCATGTGAAGCATTCATGAAGGGACATCTGACTGGGCTAGTGGTTCGGGCGTGGTCATCAGTCTGCGCATGCGCAGACAGGGAATTGTGGGAAAAGGGTATGGAAATAGACGTTTTGGGATCTAGGGTAGCCATTATTGGGCCGATTGGGTCGAGTGAAGTATTAATGTGAAGCTTATGTGAGGGGGCATCTGACTGGACTAGTGGCTCGGACGTTGTCACCATTCTGCGCATGCGTAAACAGGGAATTGTGGGAAAAGGGTATGGACATAGACGTTTTGGGATCTAGGGCAGACCCTAATGGACCGATTGGGTCGAGTGAGGTATCAGTGTGAAGCACACATGAGGGGGCATCCCCCTGGACTAGTGTCTCGGCCGTTGTCACCATTCTGCGCATGCGCAGACAGGGAATTGTGGGAAAAGGGTATAGGAATAGACGTTTTGGGATCTAGGTAAGGCCCTAGTGTGCTGACTGGGTCGAGTGAGGTATCAGTGTGAAGCACACATGAGGGGGCATCCCCCCTGGACTAGTGTCTCGGCCGATGTCACCATTCTGCGCATGCGCAGACAGGGAATTGTGGGAAAAGGGTATAGGAATAGACGTTTTGGGATCTAGGTAAGGCCCTAGTGTGCTGATTGGGTCGAGTGAGGTATCAGTGTGAAGCACACATGAGGGGGCATCTGACTGGACTAGTGGCTCGAGCGTTGTCACCAGTCTGCGCATGCGCAGATAGGGAATTGTGGGAAAAGGGTATGGACATAGACGTTTTGGGATCTAGGTAAGCCCCTACTGGGCCGATGGGGTCGAGTGAGGTATTAATGTGAAGCTTATGTGAGGGGACATCTGACTGGACTAGTGGTTTGGGCGTTGTCACCATTCTGCGCATGCGCACACAGGGAATTATGGGAAAAGGGTATGGACATAGACGTTTTGGGGTCCACATGGGCCACTCCTGGTCCTATGGAGTCGTATGAGGTATCCATGTGAAGTATTCGCGAAGGCGCATCCGACAGGATGGATGACCCGTGGAACTGACGTCATTCTGCGCATGCGCAGTAGACCAAGTGTATGTAAATAGACGTTTTGGGCTCTAGGTGAGCCCCTAATGGGCCGACGGAGTTGTATGAGGTATCAATGTAAAGCAGTCGTGAAGGAGCATCTGCCTGGACTAGTGTAGCGTCCGCATTCAACATTCCGCGCATGCGCAGACAGAGAATTGTGGGAAAAGGGAATGGAAATATACGTTTTGGGGTTTAGGTGGGCCACTAGTGGTCTGCTGGAGTCGAGTGAGTTATCAATGTGAAGCACACGTGAGGGTGCATCCGACTGAGTGAGTGTGGGGTAGGAATATCGTCATTCTGCGCATGCGCAGACAGACCCTAGTATGGAAATATACTTTTTGTGGCCGATGTGAACCACTAGTGGTCCAAATGGGATGTGGGAGGTGTCAAAGTAAAACTTTTCTCGGGTAGAATCAGAATGGTGTGTTTTTTATTGCAAGTCGAGTCAATCTGCGCATGCGCAGTTGTGTGTAGTAAGCAAAGTGACCATTTTGGGGAAGTGAAGGAAAGTATTTGGTGTGGAGATGGACCACTATTGCTCCGAGTGCATCGTGTGGGGTGTCATTTTGTAGCTCTCGGGGTGTAGATCCCGATTTGTGAGCTGTCCACGGCATCTGTGATGTCATGGGTGACGTCATCAGGACGAGTAGTAGCGCAAGTGAGCATTTTGGCACAGTGAAGGAAGGTATTTGGAATGGAGAGGGGCCATCCTTGGTCCGAATGCGTCGTGGAAAGTGTCATCTTGCAGTTCTCGGGGTGTAGACTCCATTTAGGGGATGTCCACAGCATCTGTGACGTCACCAGTGACGTCATCAGTAAGGAGTAGTAGCGAAACAACATGTTTTATAATTGGCTCAGTACCAATTTTTTCCACGATTTGTTGGATATCCACAGCATCTGTGACGTCATTGGTGACGTAACAGTACGAGTAGTAGCGAAGGTGGGCATTTTGGGTCAGTGAAGGAAGGTATTTGGTCTAGAGATGGACCATCCATATCTGTCATGCATTATACCATATCTTTGCTGTATTCTACCATATCTGTCTCGCATCCTACCAAATCTGTGCTGTATTATACCACATGAATAACAACAAGTTCAGCAATGTACATACAGTTTATTATCCCCAATCTTACATCATAACCAGGCTGGGGGAGCCGCCCTAGGTATGTTTAGTATGTTCATAGCAAAACAAATTGAAATATCAAACACCATGTTTTATTATTTAACGCACCGTTACATTAGGTACAAGTGTTTACTGAGCGCAAGTCAACGGCCAGCATGTAGACATATAGAGTCTGTACGCATGTCATTTTATTCATCAGTGCACGGGTGACGCGGTCAACCGATGGGTTGTTCGGTCAGCTTGGTCACGAAAAACGTAACATTGGTGACCCTCTCCACTATCCACTTGGTGTTGGGGCGTTGTTTTTGGGCCCATTCCAAGGGATCCACGGTGTCCAGTTTCTCCAGCATCGTCTCTAGTGACGCCCTATCAGTGGTGGTAAACGGTTGGTCAAATACCCGGATGTTACTGCTCGGGTAAAAGTATCGAACTTGGTCTGTCTCCTTATGCTGCAGCACGTAACCAAACGCCAGATTTAATTTGAAGGACGTAGCTTGGTCACTGAAGACGGCTTCCATGTAGCTGCGTAGACGGGCGAGATCGGTCAGTCGGAATTTGTAGATGCCTTGAATAGGGCGATGACGGTGGAAACAGTGCCGTATCATGGGCCAGTGGCGCCGATAGATGTCACTCACTGGATGGGCGTCCTGTAAGAGATCGCTAGGAACAGTTATGGGCTCGTCCAGAAAATGTTCGATGTCGTCAGGCGTATGACTGGAAACCGTAACGCTGGGGTCCGGCTGGATATCCAGGCCCTCCTGGACTGTGGGTATAGGCGGACTCTTCATCGTCGCATCACCAGTGGCGTTCATCTCCCCGGGTTCATCTTCACTTGGTCTGACCTTCCGCGGCTCCTCTTTAGTGGAAAGTTGTCGCCCAAACCGTAGAGACGGGGCATGAATCAAACGTTGGTGCTGTCTTAACCGACTGGGTCGTTTGAAGAGTCGACCACAATCGTTACATTGCACCCTCTCACCCGCGTGGAGTGCCCTCTCATGGCGCAGTAAATTATCCTCCCGATTGAATGACCGTGAGCAGATTATACAATTATACCGTGCATCTTTGTGGGTGGAGGCCTCATGGCGGCGCAAGTCGTGCAGACGAATAAACTGCTTCTGGCAAGTTGTGCAAGTGAACATCTTGGTGGCTGACACAGTGTCTGATGAAACGGCCAGGCCGCCTCCCTTTTATAGCACGCTAGCTGGTCATCTATTTTTAGCACACTCAGCTGGTGATCTATTCGGAGCTCCAAGAGCTCCAGAGTGTGCCTGCGTACGTTGACGTCACTTCCGAGTAGCGCAGGGTCAAAGGTCACTTCCCTGGGTACTGTAGTTTTACATCCGGGTCCTCCAGTTCCTCATCATACATCCGGATTTTTCCATGTTTACTGTCACGTGACCGGAACCGGAAGACTCACTCACTCACACACTCACCGTCGTTAGTGCGTCCATGCGTTAAGACGGGCGTTGGGGACGCCTCAAAGATGTTGGGAAAGCCTCTCCGAGTTCCAAGAGCTCCGGAGCTCCGACACTCGCTCACTCACGCACTCACTCACGCACTCACGCACTCACGCACTTACTCACTCACTCACTCCCTCACTCACTCACTCACCCACTCACTCACGCACTCACCCACTCACTCACTCACTCACTCACTCACTCACTCATATGTACAGACACCACCACACACCAATAATACCACCACACACACACACCCCCAACGCCATCACCAACGCCACCACCAACGCCACCACCAACGCCACCAACGCCACCACCAACGCCACCAACGCCACCACCGGGCGTTGACGGTGGTGGTGGTAGCTCCCGTGTGGCAGAACTCTTGGATCGCAGCTCTCGGAGCTCAAAGCTTGCGGCGCTCCGAAATGACGTCATCGCAGGCATGCGCGTGTACCTGTGCTGCACCCTCGGAGCTCCGGAGCTCTTGGAGATCGGAGCTGGTGTACCATGTACCCTAGGATGTTCACAAATGTTCCACCATCCCCGACTTCTACCAGACCCAGGTCCAGAAGCTCTCATGTCCTGCATGTGAATAGTCATATTGTGTGTGTATGCATGTGTGTATGCGTCTGTGTCTGTGTGTGTGGGTTTGTGTGTGTGTGTATGCGTATATGTGCGTGTGGGTTTGTGTGTGCGTGTATGTTTGCGTATATGCGTGTGTGTACGTGTGTGTGTGTGTGTGTGTGTGTGTGTGTGTGTGTGTGTGTGTGTGTGTGTGCAGCATGTATGTGTGTATGCGCCTGTGTGTATGCGTGAGTGTCTGGGTGTATGCGTGTGATTGTGTGTGCGTTCGTGTGTCTGTGTATGCATGTGTGCATGCGTCTGTGCGTGCGTGTGTGTGTGTATGCGTGTGTATATGCGTGCGTGTGTATGCGCGCGTGCGTGTATGCAAGTGTGTGTATGCGTCTGTGTATGCGAGCGTGTGTGTGCATGTGTATGCAAATGTGTGTTTGCCTCTGTGTGTGGGGGGTGTGTGTGTAGGTGGTTGTGTGTGTGTGTGTGCGTGTGCGTGCATGTGCGTGTGTATATGTGTGTATGTACGCCCTTGTGTGTGTATGTGTGTGCTTGCGAGTGTTTCTTGGATCTGAGCTCTTGGAGCTCAAAGTCTGTGGAGCTCAGAGCTCGGAAGTGACATTTGCACCCCCCCACACACACACAGAGGCAAACACACATTTGCATACACATGCACACACACGCTCGCATACACAGACGCATACACACACTTGCATACACGCACGCACGCATACACACGCACGCATATACACACGCATACACACACACACGCACACACAGACGCATGTACACATGCATACACAGACACACACACGCACACACAAACCCACGCACACACCCAGACACTCACGCATACACACAGGCGCATACACACATACATGCTGCACACACACACACACACACACACACACACACGCATACACACCAACACACACACCAACACACACACACACACACATGCATATACGCAAGCATACACACACACACAAACCCACACGCACATACACGCATACACACATACACACGCACACAAACCCACACACCCAGACACAGACGCATACACACATGCATACACACACAATATGACTATTCACATGCAGGACATGAGAGCTTCTGGACCTGGGCCTGGTAGAAGTCGGGGATGGTGGAACATTTGTGAACATCCTAGGGTACATGGTACACCAGCTCCGAGCTCCAAGAGCTCCGGAGCTCCGAGGGTGCAGCACAGGTACACGCGCATGCCTGCGATGACGTCATTTCGGAGCGCCGCAAGCTTTGAGCTCCGAGAGCTGCGATCCAAGAGTTCTGTCACACGGGAGCTACCACCACCACCGTCAACGCCCGGTGGTGGCGTTGGTGGCGTTGGTGGTGGCGTTGGTGGTGGCGTTGGGGGTGTGTGTGTGTGGTGGTATTATTGGTGTGTGGTGGTGTCTGTACATATGAGTGAGTGTGAGTGAGTGAGTGAGTGAGTGAGTGAGTGCGTGAGTGAGTGAGTGAGTGAGTGAGTGAGTGAGAGTGCGTGAGTGAGTGAGTGAGTGAGTGAGTGAGTGAGTGAGTGAGTGAGTGAGTGAGTGAGTGCGTGAGTGCGTGAGTGCGTGAGTGAGTGCGTGAGTGAGTGCGTGAGTGAGCGAGTGTCGGAGCTCCGGAGCTCTTGGAACTCGGAGCTCGGAGTTCCGGAGCTCTTGGAGCTCGGAGCTCCGGAGCTCTTGGAACTCGGAGAGGCTTTCCCAACATCTTTGAGGCGTCCCCAACGCCCGTCTTACCGCATGGACGCACTAACGACGGTGAGTGTGTGAGTGAGTGAGTCTTCCGGTTCCGGTCACGTGACAGTAAACATGGAAAAACCCGGATGTATGATGAGGAACTGAATGTAAGATGAGGACCCGGATGTAAAACTACAGTACCCAGGGAAGTGACCTTTGACCCTGCGCTACTCGGAAGTGACGTCATCGTACGCAGGCACACTCTGGAGCTCTTGGAGCTCCGAATAGATCACCAGCTGAGTGTGCTAAAAATAGATGACCAGCTAGCGTGCTATAAAAGGGAGGCGGCCTGGCCGTTTCATCAGACACTGTGTCAGCCACCAAGATGTTCACTTGCACAACTTGCCAGAAGCAGTTTATTCGTCTGCACGACTTGCGCCGCCATGAGGCCTCCACCCACAACGATGCACGGTATACTTGTATAATCTGCTCACGGTCATTCAATCGGGAGGATAATTTACTGCGCCATGAGAGGGCACTCCACGAGGGTGCGAAGGTACAATGCAACGATTGTGGTCGACTCTTCAAACGACCCAGTCGGTTAAGACAGCACAAACGTTTGATTCATGCCCCGTCTCTACGGTTTGGGCGACAACTTTTCACTAAAGAGGAGCCGCGGAAGTTCAAACCCAGTGAAGATGAACCCGGGGAGTCGAACGCCAGTGGTGATGCGATGACGAAGAGTCCGCATATACCCACAGTCAAGGAGGGCCTGGATATCCAGCCGGACCCCAGCGTTACGGTTTCGAATCATACGCCTGACGACATCGAACATTTTCTGGACGAGCCCATAACTGTTCCTAGCGATCTCTTACAGGACGCCCATCCAGTGAGTGACATCTATCGGCGCCACTGGCCCATGATACGGCACTGTTTCCACCGTCATCGCCCTATTCAAGGCATCTACAATTTCCGACTGACCGATCTCGCCCGTCTACGCAGCTACATGGAAGCCATTTTCAGTGACCAAGCTACGTCCTTCAAATTAAATCTGGCGTTTGGTTACGTGCTGCAGCATAAGGAGACAGACCAAGTTCGATACTTTTACCCGAGCAGCAACATCCGGGTATTTGACCAACCGTTTACCATCACTGATAGGGCGTCACTAGAGACGATGCTGGAGAAACTGGACACCGTGGATCCCTTGGAATGGGCCCAACAACAACGCCCCAACACCAAGTGGATAGTGGAGAGGGTCACCAATGTTACGTTTTTCGTGACCAAGCTGACCGAACAACCCATCGGTTGACCGCGTCACCCGTGCACTGATGAATAAAATGACATGCCGTACAGACTCTATATGTCTACATGCTGGTCGTTGACTTGCGCTCAGTAAACACTTGTACCTAATGTAACGGTGCGTTAAATAATAAAACATGGTGTTTGATATTTCAATTTGTTTTGCTATGAACATACTAAACATACCTAGGGCGGCTTCCCCAGCCTGGTTATGATGTAAGATTGGGGATAATAAACTGTATGTACATTGCTGAACTTGTTGTTATTCATGTGGTATAATACAGCACAGATTTGGTAGGATGCGAGACAGATATGGTAGAATACAGCAAAGATATGGTATAATGCATGACAGATATGGATGGTCCATCTCTAGACCAAATACCTTCCTTCACTGACCAAAAATGCCCACCTTCGCTACTACTCGTACTGTTACGTCACCAATGACGTCACAGATGCTGTGGATATCCAGCAAATCGTGGAAAAAATTGGTACTGAGCCAATTATAAAACATGTTGTTTCGCTACTACTCCTTACTGATGACGTCACTGGTGACGTCACAAATGCTGTGGACATCCCCTAAATGGAGTCTACACCCCGAGAACTGCAAGATGACACTTTCCACGACGCATCCGGACCAAGGATGGCCCCTCTCCATTCCAAATACCTTCCTTCACTGTACCAAAATGCTCACTTGCGCTACTACTCGTCCTGATGACGTCACCCATGACATCACAGATGACGTGGACAGCTCACAAATCGGGATCTACACCCCGAGAGCTACAAAATGACACCCACACGATGCACTCGGAGCAATAGTGGTCCATCTCCACACCAAATACTTTCCTTCACTTCCCCAAAATGGTCACTTTGCTTACTACACACAACTGCGCATGCGCAGATTGACTCGACTTGCAATAAAAAACACACCATTCTGATTCTACCCGAGAAAAGCTTTACTTTGACACCTCCCACATCCCATTTGGACCATTAGTGGTTCACATCGGCCACAAAATGTATATTTCCATACTAGGGTCTGCCTGCGCATGCGCAGAGTGACGATATTCCTACCCCATACTCACTCAGTCGGATGCACCCTCACGTGTGCTTCACACTGATAACTCACTCGACTCCAGCAGACCACTAGTGGCCCACCTAAACCCCAAAACGTCTATTTCCATTCCCTTTTCCCACAATTCTCTGTCTGCGCATGCGCGGAATATTGAATGCGGACGCTACACTAGTCCAGGCAGATGCTCCTTCACGACTGCTTTACATTGATACCTCATACAACTCCGTCGGCCCATTAGGGGCTCACCTAGAGTCCAAAACGTCTATTTACCTACACTTGGTCTACTGCGCATGCGCAGAATGACGTCAGTTCCACGCGTCACCCATCCTGTCGGATGCGCCTTCGCGAATACTTCACATGGATACCTCATACGACTCCATAGGACCAGGAGTGGCCCATGTGGACCCCAAAACGTCTATGTCCATACCCTTTTCCCATAATTCCCTGTCTGCGCATGCGCAGAATGGTGACAACGCCCAAACCACTAGTCCAGTCAGATGTCCCCTCACATAAGCTTCACATTAATACCTCACTCGACCCCATCGGCCCAGTAGGGGCTTACCTAGATCCCAAAACGTCTATGTCCATACCCTTTTCCCACAATTCCCTATCTGCGCATGCGCAGACTGGTGACAACGCTCGAGCCACTAGTCCAGTCAGATGCCCCCTCATATGTGCTTCACACTGATACCTCATTCGACCCAATCAGCACACTAGGGCCTTTCCTAGATCCCAAAACGTCTATTCCTATACCCTTTTCCCACAATTCCCTGTCTGCGCATGCGCAGAATGGCGACAACGGCCGAGACACTAGTCCAGGGGGATGCCCCCTCATGTGTGCTTCACACTGATACCTCACCCGACCCAATCAGCACACTAGGGCCTTACCTAGATCCCAAAACGTCTATTCCTATACCCTTTTCCCACAATTCCCTGTCTGCGCATGCGCAGAATGGTGACAACGGCCGAGACACTAGTCCAGGGGGATGCCCCCTCATGTGTGCTTCACACTGATACCTCACTCGACCCAATCGGTCCATTAGGGGCTGCCCTAGATCCCAAAACGTCTATGTCCATACCCTTTTCCCACAATTCCCTGTTTACGCATGCGCAGAATGGTGACAACGCTCGAGTCACTAGTCCAGTCAGATGCCCCCTCACATAAGCTTCACATTAATACTTCATTCGATCCAATCGGCCCAATAATGGCTACCCTAGATCCCAAAACGTCTATTTCCATACCCTTTTCCCACAATTCCCTGTCTGCGCATGCGCAGACTGATGACCACGCCCGAACCACTAGCCCAGTCAGATACCCCTTCATGAATGCTTCACATGGATACCTCATATGACCCCATCGGCTCATTTGTGACTCCTCTAGCTCCAAAACGTCTATTTCCATACCCTTTGGCCACCGCGCATGCGCAGAATGCCGATATTTCAATCCCACATCCAGCCCATCAGATGCCCCTTCACGAATCCTTCACTTTGATACCTCACTCAACTCCATCGGACCATTACGGGCTCCCCTAGCTCCAAAACGTCTATTTCCATACCCTTGGTCCACCGCGCATGCGCAGAATGACGCTATTTCAACCCCACACTCAGCCCTTCAGATGCTCACTTACATAAGCTTCACTTTGATACCTCATACGACCCCATCGGATCATCCATACCCCATACAGGCATTTTCTCGTATAGTTTTAATATGCAAATGTTCGAATCAGGGAAGATAATCCGGCATTTTGACAAAAACCACAAAAGTGCATCAAGAGTTACTTCCCCTAAATTGGAACTCTTCTGTGTTGAGGTAGTTTTGTCAAAATACTCGCTTCTGATTGGCTGTCTATGACGTCACAGAGGTCATATGCAAATTTTTGAGGCCAATATGACCTTTTTCACTCTTATACTACTGCTTATGCCATTTTCTGTCCATCTAATTATCTCCACTTCTGTGACAGATCACCAGCCTCATTTGCAAATAACCTATTAATGAACAGACTTGTTATTTCCGTAAAAATACATAAGCTATCCTGAAGATTTTGGGGTAGAATGCTGGAATATCCGAATGTTACAAGCAAGAACTACCTTCTTCACCTTCATTTCTATAGAGTCGTCTTCCCTAGCCTCATATAGGCAACTCCCCATGAATGACGACCGGAACAATTGACATACACGAGTGATTCGTTGCTATTTGTTGTATTCCATTGACAGGTTTTCACAGAACCTCGGACATCGGAATGCGCCTTTAGAAATCTGGGCGAGGAGTCCCAGTTTTTGCCAATGATAACATAACAGTTGGACGAGTACAATCCGCGACTACACAAACTATCAATCTCAAATCGATATTACTTTACGTTGACCGCCGTAAATATTTTGGCATCAATAGTCCATTCATTACTTCTCCGATCGTCACTCGCCGTCGCGCACCGAACATATGAGCTTTACCATCACACAACCAATACGCATATCTACCGCATGTAGCTCTCGTACTAACATCCCACGGGATTACTGATAATCAGATCATTTCCCGCCAGCTAATCATCGAAAAATGTGCAATTTTAGGCCGCCAATCAGATTCCCGCTTACTTAGGTTTATGGGCGAGCAACATCGAGTTAGGTTGAAAAATGAAAAAAAACAACAAAAAAGACAAATCGTACATGCGCGAGTATTCAACTGCCTTTCTCCTCAACCATGCAGTGATCTGATTGGCTGAGATCTGACAGGTATAATCTGATGCCTGGTCATTAGGCTGACAGTACGGGTTCGATCTCTGTGCTTATATTTTTGCCTATCAAGTCACCGTGCGCATGCGTAGTGGGTAAATAGTGCTGGGTGTCTAGGTGAGCCCCTAGTAGTTCGATGGTGTCGTATGAGGTATTATTTTGAAGCTGTCGTGGAGGAGCATCCGACTGGAGTAATGTATCGTCCGTTTTCAATATTCTGCGCATACGCAGTCTGGCCGTCGTATAGAAAGCAAGCATTTGGGAGTGCGTGGGTGTGTGTTTGTGGTAAAAATGAACCACTATTGGACCAAATGGGTCATGGGAGGTGACGAAGTGAAGCTTTTGTGGAGTAGAGTCAGAATGGCGTGTTTTGTTAATGCAAGTTGCGTCAATTTGCGCATGCACAGTTGGGTGTAGTAAGAAAAGTGGTCATTTGGGGGTGCGCGTAGGTGCTTTTGGGATAGAGATGGACCACTATTGGTCCGAATGTGTCGAGGGAAGTGTTATTTTGTAGCTCACGGGGTGTAGACCACGACTGTCAAGTGACAGGTGGCGCCCCGATGTTGACCTACTACTTCCGACAGGGGGGCACCACCTGTCTTGTGACAACTTCCCGTTCCGTTCACGTGACAGTAAACATGGAAAGCCCGGATGTAAGATGAGGACCCGGATGTGACACTACAGTACCCGGATGGAAGACGGAGGAACGACGGGAAAAACACACTGGGAAACCCGGATGTTGACAAGATCCGAGATGTAAAATCGTCGAGCTCCGACCCACGGGAACTACCACCACCACCGGGCGTCAACGCTCCATGAATCCCCAAAATGCCTGCTTTCTATACTACGGCCAGACTGCGCATGCGTAAAATGATGAAAACGGACGATAATTAGTCCAGTCGGATCCCACTCACTCACTCACTCACTCACTCACTCACTCACTCACCGTCGTTAGTGCGTCCATGCGGTAAGACGGGCGTTGGGGACGCCTCACGTGCGTTGTGCACGATTCACACTCACTCACTCACTCACTCACTCACTCACTCACACACGCGCGCATAGACTCACACGCACAGGTAACTCTGCCAGGTAGCTGGATGAAAAAATAGGCCGTTATCTACTCCAAACGCACTCCATTGCACCTCCGAAACTCCCGCTTTCGCGACTACTCCCACTGATGATGTCAACAGTGAAGTCACATGTGACGTGAACATCCCTTCAAGTCTTGGTCTACACCCCGAGAGCTAAATAATAACACTTCTCTCGACACATTCGGACCAATAGTGGTCCATCTCTACCCCAAACACACCTCCGCGCACCCCCAAAAGACCACTTTACTTACTACACCCAACTGCGCATGCGCAGATTGACGCGACTTGCAATAGCAAAACACGGCATTCTGATTCTACCCCACAAAAGCTTCACTTTGACACCTCCCACGAACCATTTGGGCCAATAGTGGTTCATCTTTACCACAAACACACCCCACGCACTCCCAAATGGCTGCTTTCTATATTACGGCCAGACTACGCATGCGCAGAATATTGAAGGCGGACGATACATTACTCCAGTCAGATGCTCCTCCACAGCAGCTTCAAAATAATACCTCATGCTACACCATCGAACCACTAGGGTCTCACCTAGACCCCAGAGCGTACACCCAGCACTATTTACCCAATACGCATGCGCATAGTGACTTTTTCAAAAAAAATCACTCAATCCGTTAGGGACCCCGCCAATCGTGTTCTACAGCCCGAGATGAGAAAAACAAGACCAAACAACCCATACCGCAATGAACATGTGTGAATTGACCAGTATGGACCTATCCCCATGAGCCAGTATGGGTCTATGGCCCCATCCAGACCTCCGTGAACTTTTAAAAAAAAATCACCGCTTAATTTCGAGACACCCCTCATCGTGTTCTATGTGGTGAGACGTGAAAAACAAGACCAAACAACCCATATCGCAATGAACATGTGTGAATTTCCCAGTATGGACCTATCCCCTTGTGCCAGTATGGGCCTATGGGCCTATCCAGACCTCCGTGAACTTTTCAAAAAATTTCACCGCTTAACTTCGAACCCATGCCCATCGTGTTCTACGTGGCGAGACGTGAAAAACAAGACCCAACAACCCATATCGCAGTGAACATGTGTGAATTTCCCAGTATGAACACATATCCCCCTGAGCCATTATGGGCCTATCCAGACCTCCGTGAACTTTTCAAAAAAATTCACGGCTTAACTTCGAGACTCCTCCCATCGTGTTCTACGTGGCGAAACGTGAAAAACAAGGCGAAACAACCCATATTGCAATGATGTTGCGTGAATTTCCGAGTATGGGTCAATCCCTCTCCGTGGACTTCGAAAAATTTCACCGCATACGCTTCCCATCGTGTTTTTCGTGGCGAGACGAGAAAAACAAGACCAAACAACCCATAGTAAAATCCACACGAAAACGACCCCATACAGGGCATTTCCCCGTATAGATGCAAATGTGAGAATCAGGCTCCTATTGTAGAGATAAATTCCGCGTTCCGCTTTTTATATTTTCGGGACAAATCCTCATTTTACATGCACCCACTCCCCCGCCCTGCCTCTCTCAGCAGGCCCCGATAAGCACGGGAGACCGATATTAGCTCTTTGGGACATGGTTGATAGGCGTTTTCCCCTATTGTAGGGGTAAAGTCCGTGTTCCGCTTTTTATATTTTCGTGTATAAATCCTCATTTTACATGCACCAACCCATGTCTTGATAGGCAGACCTCGAGGAGCGCTTCACTTTGACACTTCACTCGACTCAATCGGTCCATCAGCGACCTGGAGAATTTCCTCCGGCTCCCCGCGTATTTGGGTCTACTTTCTGTCGGCGGAGACTTCTCCTCACGACCGCTTCACCGCCAGAACGCATCACCGCGGAGGAATACATGCCCCATGCCCTTGACCTCCACGTAATCTCCACAAACCCTCCCTGTCGGAACTCCCCAATATGCAAATTATTGAGACGGCGCACACCTTTGCCGGTACTATAATGCACTTGACCTCTACGCCAGATTCTTACGCCAGGTAAAGTTGACTTTAATTCACGGGACTATACTACTGGCGAGGTACACGGGTAATATACACTTGAGTTTTGTATAGTCTAGTAATTCACAGAAATTGCCAGTAATATATACATATAATTTATACTGAGAGCAAACATGTATATATCAGATTGTTTATGTTTCGTGTTTTTTTTTAAATCGTTTTTTCATCTATTTGTTACATATTTATTTCATTCCTCATTATCATGAATAAATGTCGCCAACTTAATCCAATGTTTTGTTTCCACTCACCGTCTCTCACCGCTCCCCTCTTTCGAATATGCTGTGCTGGCTCCCTGTAAACATTCGCTATTCGCTGTCAAAGGACAAACTCTCGCGAAATCAGTAATACCAGTAACATAATCAGTAATACGTGTACATGACGAAAAGTAAAACGTCAGAAGTCAACTAGAAGTGATGGATGTTAAGGGCTTCCACAGGGTAAAATCCAGTGAAGAAATCGCTCAATTCAAAATATACTGTACAAACTCCCTGTACATGTGAATACTCGCTGTGTCTCAATCGGTGTCAAATCACAAACTCTCGCGAAAAGACCCAGTCATGATCATTCCGCTCGAGATGAACTCCCGCGACGTCTGATCACAATGTCTTGTGTACAATAGGTGCACAGAAGAGTCGAATCTTTCGAAAAATCAGTCAGTGACGTGGTTCGATCTGACGGGCCCAATGGAGGAATACATACAGGAAAAGTACCGTACAACAAATGACTTTATGGTCATGGATAAGCATGTCCGAGCAAGAGCAACAATACAGTGAAAAATCTCTGAATTCTGTGAAGAGTTCAATGGCGAAGACGAGAACAACACACACCAAACAGATGAATAAGCGAACAGAAAATTAGTGAAGCGGTTAAGTCTCTGAAAAATAATGAAGCTATCACAAACGAGTTCATATTGTCAGTAAATAAAATCATGTTCAATTGCGTATTTTCAAGTAAGAATATTGCTGCAGGGAAAAAGAACCAAATCATACTAAAACGTATAAAGGACAAAAGCCTCAGGGGACAAAAGCCCCACGGACAACAGCCCCAAATACCTGATCAAAATTCGAAAAACTGGGGCACAACCATTGTGTTGAAAGGTGTGTTCTACAAGATAAAGTCCTCAATTGAATTGAACTCTAGATCATTCTCTTTCGCTATGGCCAACCGAGATTTTACACAGAACTGAAAAGTGATCGAAACGTTCAACGAATACCGATTTTAATATGTTATGATGTCACTTCCGGTTCAAGGTCTTTCGAATATGCGGAAATCTCTTATGGGTGACGGTTACCTATTGAATATGATTCTGACGTTTTCATATGCAATCACAATATAATATTAAGGCGCATCAGACGCAATTTAACCATTGGAAACATTGATCAAGCTAAATCATATAGCGAGTCAACAGTACATCCAATTCCAAATCGGTTGTAAGCAAAATTATTTCTGTACACTAAACCCTCAATGCAACTGATACAAAGATAATTTTGTAAAACCCCGATATCAAAAACAGCTTGGACGGACATCGTTCAGATATAGGGTAAGTTTTCTTTTCCCAAAAAAAAGTCCTGGAATGTATACTTCTACCTAAAGAAGTATACCTTCCAGGACGTACGAAAGAATGTTCCAGTTAACTTAACGTATGTGATATTGTATGGTCTAAGTATTTTCCAGACCCTGGGTCCCAGGGTTTTTGAATAGCAGCATATGAAAGTTGTGGATTTGTGCGAAATCATCAGTTTCGAGTTGTAAACAGTACATTTTTCTCTCTTCATAAACATATGGACCCAGTCTAGAACCGAAACTGTTTTGGGCCACAACTGCATATTGACACGATTAATAATTTCGGGTATAGTTTATCTTACGGATAGAAAGCTTACTGTTTTCACGATTTTGCACAAATACACTATACTTCAAGATGTTGACATTAAAAATCACTAAGGCCCAGTAGCTGAGAATTATTCAGATCATACGCACAGCATAAAATACCGTGAGCTAACTCAAGAATTTCTTTCATACAAAGTATTTAATTTTGGCACTCCTAAGCGCACCTTATTGGGGCCAAAACATGAATAAACCGTGTAACGTCCTGTGTGACATTCCACAACCCCAATTCAATACACCGCGCAACGTCCTTTGTGTATGGAAGCCGATAGCGGCCACTCGCGTTCTCGCTATCTCGCCCTGTAGATTTGGCCAGGCAAGATGGCGAGAATACGAAAATTAGGAGCGCGAATGATCGATAGCGGCCATTGGAAAGCTCGCGGCTCGAGCACACGAGAACACGCGAACGGTGCCATAAGCGAGTCGCGACCAACCATTCGCTTGTCGCGACCTACCATTCGCGTGCTCTCGTCCACTCGTAAACTTGCCTCAGGATAGGTCCCGACACGCGGCACAACAACGCGAGAATATGGGGCGCGAATGGCTAAAAGCGGCCATCAAAAAGGTCGCGGCGCGATAACACGAGAACACGCAAACGATGCTATTAGCGAGTCGCGACCTACCATTCGCGTGTTTTCGTCCTCTCGCATACTCGCCTCAGGATAGGTCGCGACACGCGGCACGCGAACACGCGAACAGTGCTTCCGGTTCATTTCATTCGCAGACCCTATACCGTTCATGCTTTGATACCCACTTTTTTTCTTATTCAGGTTAGGTAATACAGCAAATAATACATATATTGTCAACTGCTGGTAGCATAACAAAAAATATTTTCCATTTCACATTTACTCTTCTTGTAAAATTGTCTTTTATAGTTTTCAGCGAATCTTTCATAATTACTGTCACAATAATATGCCATTTTTTCAACTTCATAGTAATTACGTAATAATTTTTTAAAGGCTATAATATTGGGATGCTTCTGTTTCCGTTTACATGAGTATATATGACTTTTTGCTAATAGAAAAAGAACATTTGTTATCTTGTCTGTTCCATGTACGTCTCCAAATAGTATAAACTTAATGGTAATGTTAATTACAATAGGGATGCACGAAGCTAGCCAATCAGAACAATTGGGCCCAAATATTGAATAGAAAAGATGTTCTAAAGTGTCAGTTTCCTCCAGGCAAAAGTCACATAAATCTGAATCTTTCACTTTTATTATTTTGAGAAAGGAATTTGTACAGAGAATTCGATTTACCAGCCTGTATTGCAGCCACAACAAATACGTGTTTTTATTAGTGCATATGGGTTTATTTTTCCAATCATTTGCGCGCGCCACAACAATTTTTTCACATTTAGCTTCACAAGAGTTTTTTTTTATATTTTCGAGTTATCATCATTGTATAGAACGGTTTACATCACTTGGTGATTTTTGTTAATAGCGAAATAAGATAGGGTTTCAAGGGATAAAATAACTTAATTAGTTTTTCTTTATGAATACATGTACCTAATAACTCTTGGCAGCTTTGACAATTCCAACGAACTCTAAGTAGTTTGTGTTTATCTCATATAAGTCTTGGAACTGTTTAAGCGTTAGAAACTTTCCATTTTCATTCAATAAGTCATTAATATATCTAACACCTTTATCATACCATCCTTTATAAAAAATATAATTATACCTGACCGTTACATTATCTTTATACCAAAGAGATTGTGATAAAAATTGGTCTTGTTCTTCACATTTGGTATTCTGTAAAAACGAAGCCCAAGCCAGAAAGACATCCTTCCAAAATAGCTCATTCTGTTTGGGTAATTGTTTGAGTTGTCCAGGCCACATTAACCTAACCAATATTCAAATTTTATCTGTCGAAACAATATTTGGTGCTCGGATGGGTTCAAAATAAGCTTTGAAAACAAACATCTTTTGCAGTCTGAATAAATTGATCTGGTTCTATCATTGTCAGACCTCTTTCATCATAGTCTTGAATTAATTGAATTCTTTTTATTCTATCGGTCTTTTCGGAGGCCCGCCCCTGAACAGACCTTTTGGTCTTTGATATATGTTGGCATTTGTAGGAAGTCTTTTGTGTTAAATGCCGTCATTTTCATCTGACGACAATACAGCTCACCAATCCCCAGTGTACGAGTCGTCACAGCGAAACAGCTCACCAATTACCAGTATACGAGTTGTCAGAGCATTTCCATCATAGCTCTCTAGATTTGTAGCTAATACCGCTTATGCCGGTGCTACGGGCCGTGTGGTCATATCATCCAAGTTGCTACATGAGCAGGTACAATAAAACCGTATCTGAGATACAACACATATCACGAATCGTTAGATTTTTGGTATGAGGTTTAGAATAGGTTAACCAGAAGACTTACTGTGAAGTCATGTGGCTCTGTCAGTATGTCGGCACCTCTTCCCACTTCTCTTATGTGTTGTAATTTTTACCTGTATATGGCGAGATTCTGCTGGTGGACGTTTCGTCCCCGAGGCCCGCCCCCTGTACAGACCTTTTGGTCTTTGATATATGTTGGCATTTGTGGGAAGTTGATGCTGGGTCGACATCGGGCCTTACAGGTTAGTCTTTTGTGTTAAATGCCGTCATTTACATCTGACGACGATACAGCTCACCAATCTCCAATGTACGAGTTGTCACAGCGAAACAGCTAACCAATTACCAGTATACGAGTTGTCAGAGCATTTCCATCATAGCTCTCTAGATTTGTATCTAATATCGCTTATGCCGGTGCAAGGGGCCGTGTGGTCATATCATCCAAGTTGCCACATGAACAGGTACAATAAAAGCGTACCTGAGATACAACACATATCACGAATCGTTAGATTCTTGGTATGTGCTTTAGAATAGGTTAACCGGAAGACTATACTGTGAAGTCATGTCTCTGTCTGTATGTCGGCACCTCTTCCCATTTCCCTTATATGTGTTGTAATTTTTACCTGTATATGGCGAGATTCTGCAGGTGGACGTTTCGTTCCTGAGGCCCGCCCCATGTACAGACCTTTTGGTCTTGGATATATGCTGGCATTTGTGGGAAGTTGATGCTGGGTCGATATCGGGCCCTACAGACTAGTCTTTTGTGCTAAATGCCGTCATGTTCAGCTGACGACGATACAGCTCACCAATCCCCAGTATACGAGTTGTCACAGCGAAACAGCTCACCAATTACCAGCATACGAGTTGTCAGAGCATTTCGATCATAGTTCTCTAGATTTGTGTCTAATACCGCTTATGCCGGTGCAAGGGGCCGTGTGGTCATATCATCCAAGTTGCCACATGAACAGGTACAATAAAAGCGTACCTGAGATACAACACATATCACGAATAGTTAGATTCTTGGCATGTGTTTTAGAATAGGTTAACCGGAAGACTATTCTGTGAAGTCATGTGGCTCTGTCAGCATGTCGGCACCTCTTCCCACTTCCCTTATATGTGTTGTAATTTCCCCAAATGAACCTAAATAATTTATTCCTCAAGTTTTTTATAAAGTTGGAAGTTGGGCTTAGTAAGCTGAATAGTAGGTTTCGGTATTGCTAGTGATTTTATCACTGGAATCTTTCCTAGAATTGTTAATTGTCCTAATATTTTTTTCAATTTCCCTTAGCTTTTTTCATAATTTATCACCGTCATTTGGTGGAGATCTGCAGTGAATGTGACCCCCAACAAGTCGAACGTATCTGCACACCATTCTATGTTTGAATCAGGGCATAATTTGTCTTGACAAAAGTGTTTGCATCCCAGCCAGATAGCTTTACATTCATTGATATTCATCCGAAGACCCGATAATCTACCAAATGTTTTCACAGTGGAAATACAATTTTAAAGAGAATGTTCTGTCCCATCCAAAAGGATAGTTGTATCGTCTGCAAATTGATTTATTTTATATTCTGTATCACCGATTACAATTTCCTTTATCTCATTATTATTCCGAATATGTAAGATTCCCACAATTTGCAGTTGCATTTCGTTGCGCCGAAATGTTCAATCGCACTATTCTCTTCCGGGTCTGCGCATCAGCTGAAACGGAAGCTCGGTACACGTGTTCGCGTGCCGCGTGTCGCGACCTATCCTGAGGCGAGTATGCGAGAGGATGAGAACACGCGAATGGTAGGTCGCGACTCGCTAACGATATTGTTCGCGTGTTCTCGTGTTATCGTGCCGCGGCCTCTTTGATGGCCGCTATTAACCATTCGCGCCCCACATTCTCGCGTTCGCGTGCCGCGTGTCGCGACCTATCCTGAGTTTTCGAGAGGACAAGAACACGCGAATGGTAAGTCGTGGCACGCGAATGGTAGGTCGCGACTCGCTAATGGCATCGTTCTCGTGTTCTCGTGTTATCGTGACGCGACCTTTTTGATGGCAGCTGTTAGCCATTTGCGCCCCGTATTCTCGCGTTGGCGTGCCGCGATCTATCCTGAGGCGAGTTTACGAGAGGACGAGAACACGCGAATGGTAGGTCGCGACACGCGAATGGCACCGTTTGCATGTTCTCGTGTACTCTAGCCACGACCTTTCCAATGGCCGCTATCGGCCATTCGCGCCCCTAATTTTCGTATTCTCGCCATCTCGCTTGGTCAAATCTACATGGTGAGATAACAAGAACACTAGTGGCCGCTATCGGCTTTCATATTTGTAAAATTCCGTCAACTTATCGCTAGACAAAAAAAAACACACATAAGCGCTTAACAAAGAAAACCAATCCATACAAGCAGAGACCCTATAATAAATTATTATAGGGTCTCTGATACAAGGGTGCAAGAAGGAAGTTCTATGTAGTATTATCATTTGATATAACACTAACGCCGTTAGTGCAGTGAGGCGTGAGCAATTGAACCGGGGATTTTGGGGCGCTCCAGGGGTTACCGATACCTTTGGGAGGACATGTGAGCAAACATCACAGATAAGATGAGTTCTACGAATTTAACGGAATCGCTGCGGAAAATTGTTGTATTTCAAGGAATTCTAGATTTTAAAGGGCTTTCGACCAAATCAGGCGGATGTTCACACACCCTTTGACATTTGTGTTATATAATTGCGTAAATTATGGACATGATCTGTGGGGTCGACGGGAATAAAGTTATTCACATTTAAATGCATGTCATTGTGGGTTTTCAATTAAACAAATCTGAATAAAATGCGATGGCCACACATTGAACAATAATATATCAGCAACCAGAACAACATATAGAAAACTGAGGCACAGCTTTTTGCTTTATCTAGTTCAGAATAATCATGCAAAATTTCGAATCTCCATGATCAATACTTTCCTAGAAACAAATGGTTTAACTTGTAAAACTGGAGAAATGAACTAACAGAATAAAAGCGATAAACAAATTATTGCATTCAACTGATAGTGATGACTCCTATTTGGTGTTTTACAAATGTTAATTGTCAGCTTAGGGTATCTCCAAAGAAATTTTGGAACTAGTAATAAGATTTTAAAGGCTAAAACTTCAAGGTGAGTGAGTGAGTGAGTAGGATTTAACGTCGTTTTCAACATTGTTTCAGTCATATCACGACGGTGCCTACATGTGCCAGAACACGAGAGTGTCCACAGTTCCTATTATTCTGGACACTGATCAGCCCAGTCAGTACAGCACCCGGTCACCCATCCAAGTATTGACCGAGGGCTAAAACTTCAAATCGTATATGAAGGCTAAAATTGAACCTATAGCAAATATTCTGCGAAACGAAACGGGCGAAACGAAACGGGCGAAACGAAACGAAAAGATGTAATCTGCATAACGAAACGGTTTCGTTACGTTAAAGTTGTAACCGTTTCTTTTCGGAGAATACAGTAAGCCAAGCAAACGTGTATACTATATTCACCAAAAAATCTCACCTGGAATCGATATATATTTGGTTTAGAGAATAGTGCAATACAATTGTTTTCGTCAAATCTGACCAACAAGTGGGAAGCAAGCCCTGAAGGAAGGCATCCTAAACAATCCAAGAACACTCAGCCTATATTCGTGATAAGGGGGTAAGGTTATATTAGTGTGGTTAGGGTCGCCCAAATAAAACCTATTAGGATAAAAATTTTCAAGTCGGGTTGCCTACAGTCACAAAATTTCAACTGATGTTTTATTCTCTTCCGGGTCCCAGAAAAAAATATGCTCTCACCCCCACGAAGGTCAAATATGTGTCCCCAAATTTATTCGGCGCATTATTTGCCTTTGAGAATGTGAAATCACATAATTATCAATTGGCTTTTGTTCACTTGGGAAAACGACTTCCTTACCTTAAGCAAATTCCCAAGCTCCTAAAATTCCTGCTACTGGATCGAATCTCAGTTTGACCTCACCCTCTTCGAGCCATGGTCTATCTTTCCTCAGGCAACGTACGTGTTCATGATAAAGGTGTTGTAGGGCAGTGCCATTGAATCTAACATAGAGACTAGCCCAGACTCAGAATAACCCACGGATTGTGCTGTTAAACTACATAGGGACTGAATAGACATTATAGAATATGCGTTACAAGTATTTAGGGTATCCGGATATCGATGTCAACAGGTCTGAAGATATTTGTGAGGACCATCAAAATAGATTCAATAAAGAGAAACCGGCTTGTGAACTAGTTTCGGGAGCTTTGATCCATCTTCGTCATTATGCGGGGGTCAATCAATAGTTCGGTATTTAACTTGACACGCCCTCCCTTCTCGCTGAGACAGATAACAATAGTTTATTTTCCTGGACTCGCGACGTACTTGCGAAACCTATTGCTTTCTCATCAAAATAGATAAACGAACCGCCGCTTTCGCAGAATTTTCCTACGAAGTAGGCTACTATTTGCAAATTGTCCGGTAATGAGTGAGTCAGTCCATCCGAATCATTTCGTCGGCAAAATAAGGAGAACCGTTGACATTAGAACCTTGATTTTTGGCACGAAGGTGCATTGGGGAACTGTTACCAGCAAGTTCTGAGCTGACCTACTTCTGATGAAAATTTCTGATGATTTTTGATGAAAATCACTGGTGATTCTGACTTGGGCAGTGCCCATCTTAATATAGGCAGGATTTCAACTGGCGGTCCAAGAGTCCTAATGCCCAATCTAATTAAAATTAAATCCTATCTGCTCCCCATTTGGATACTATCGCTTGTAGGATCTAACAGGCTTGCAGTAACTCGCGTGTTAACCAATCCCGAGAACGCTTCATACTGCTTTGAAGGGAACATTGATGATAAAGAATTTTCAGTTGGCTCAGCCGAATTAGCCGGCTCGCTGACGGGGTGTCTTTTCATGTTGCCGCCGTCCCGATATTGTGGCGCCATAATACGGGATAAATATATGGACTGATCTTTGGTGTAAGCATTGGGGTAAATGGACACAGTGAACCTATCTCCCCTCCCCGACTGCAAATGGATGAGTCCAGATGCGACCATGATGTCATAATGCTATTAAATATCCATGGTATGGGCGCTCAGAACACCTAATTCAGTTGAAATACGTAAGATCCTATATAGCGACATGTACGATTCGGGAGTATTGATAGGATATTAATTTATTAAGATTGCCTAATGCCTACCCTATTTCGTAGGTTCTGTGACGTTAGTCACACTGTTCACATGTTATTATTTCGTGCACATAAACTTATACATGTCAGTGTGAGTAACGTCACAGGACCTACGAAGTAGAGTAGGCATTACGACACGCACTGAACTCATGGAAATCCCCCGCCCAAGTTAAAACCCTGCCTATATTAAGATGGACACAGCCCAAGTCAGAATCAGCAATGATTTTCATCGAAACTCGCCAGAGATTTTCATCAAAAGTAGGTCAGCTCAGAACTTGCTGGTAATAGTCCACTTATGCACCTTCATGCACAAAATCAAGGATCAAATGCCAACGGTTCTCCTTATTTTGCCGACGAAAGGATCCGGATGGACTCATGCACTCACTCACTCACTCACTCACTACCGGACAATTTGCAGATGGTAGCCTACTTCGTAGGAAAAACTGTCCTATTCAATCCAACGCCCAATCTTCGCGTGTAACACTACTTTGGAACAGCTAAACTGATACACATGGCAGTGTGACAAACGTCACAGAACCTACGAAATAGAGTTTGATATGATTTGAGTGTGTACTCGAGAGATGACTTGGGGGCCCTATGTGCTACCGTGAGAGAATTTATATAGCAGTCTCTAATTGACAGTGGGTACTATTAACTTTTCCAGATGTCACCGCTGCTGAGTCATTAGCGTAGCAAATAATAATGCACTCAGTTCCTATTACCCTGGACACTTATCAGCCCAGCAGTACAGCACGGGTTCACCCATCCAAGTCTTGGCCGGACTCAAAGTCGCTTAACTTCGGTGATTTTACGAGAACCGGTGTGTCCAACATGATATGCCGTATCAGGGAACCTTCAAAAGTCACAATGAAACATACAGTCAAGGGTTCCCGATGGGCATGACAGTGCACTCGCTGAGCCATTAATAAAAGTTAAAAACATAATTATAAATCAAGTTTTCATCAGAATTCTGTCAGCTCAGAACTTGCTGGTAACAATGCCATAATGCACGTTCATTCCAAAAATCAAGGTTCTAATGTCAACGGTTCTCCTTATTTTGCCGACGAAAGGATTCGGATGGGCTGACTGACTCACTCACTCATTATCGGACAACTTGCAAATGGTAGCCTACTTCGTAGGAATTTGTTTTATATTGACAGAATCCACGCCACGTTTTTCATTAGATCCGAACACATTATTTTGTGAAAGCTTAACAAATAATATGTTCATGATCATTACGTTATTTTGTAAATACAGTTCAGCCAGTCACTCCATGAAGAAAATCTGGACACTATGGGATTTTAGCTGCAGGTGAAATTGAAACTGTAAACCAGAACCTAATATTTTCTTAGTAGTTGCGAAAAGTAACCATTCACGGGGAGCAGTTTTTGTTTTACGCTGTTTACCCCCGTCGATCAGACGGAGGTCTAGGAGAGCAACGTGAAATCTCCCGCAAAATAATTGTCATACGGGGAACCCACGACTCATAGGATTTCCAGTAGGAATTGTCATGGTTCACGACGAAATTTTGAAGCACTTTTGTTGGACACTATTGAAATAATGGGGTTCCCCATTGCAATGCATTTCAATGGGCCTTGCTTCTGTAGTCGGATTCCACCTCCCATCATGCTTCAGGAGCTACACGTAATGTTTCGGGAGATTCAACATGGCGCCTCCCCAGCTTGCAGAGACGGACAATGCCATTTTTTGCCGTTTTTCTGGTAAGTTTATTGCCGCGATTTCATGTCATTACAACACAATGATTCCTAGTACACCACCCGTCATTTCTATATATCGTAAAGTATTTGTCGGCTGATGACTTATGTCGAAGCCAACCAAATAGTCCAAGTTGTTGTTGTTGCATATCAAATGCACGGGAGGTCATGCACGCACTGACTGGAAGACAACAGCACAATCGACGATGCCCTGATTTTTCTGATACTTTTTTTCTTTCAGTTGATGATATCCACCAGCCTGGTTGTTTAAAAACAGTTATTCTAAATTTTGCTGATAAATTATATTTCGGGGGGGGGGGGCTATTTATTTTGGCATTTGGCAGTTCAATAATGGTTTGATTTTGCAGAAGCATCAAATTGATCTAGCTGCGTGAGTCTGTAAACTTATTTAATAAAGCTGATAAATAATATACATATACTTTTTGTTTGAACAACATTGTAAAACGTTTCTTTTCATTAATCTTAACAGATTAGTGATATCCACATTGTGTGCTGTGACACTTGTTGATGGAAAATAATTTGCTTGTTAAAACGTGATATTCTGAAAACCTATTCTGAATTGTAGCTGAAACAAAGGAGTTTACATTCCACATGTAGGCCTACATTATTGAGATTTTTGACTGATAGCATGGATGGAACCTTTCCAAAATATTTTTTTAAGCCCTGGACGTACCACTGGGCATTTATTTGCCATACGATCACATTTCACATGCTTTGTGATTCACTAGATGAAAGAAGGAGATCATGATATACATTTCAGGTTTTACCGATGCCAAATGACTTGAACAGAAGACAATTAGACAAAAAGAAAATCAATAAATAAATTACATAGAAAATTTTCTTGTCTTTGCAAAGGGGACATCAGACACACTGGCAACACAGACCATTCATTCAAATTTCGCCTTCCATTGGGGAGACAGAAATATTCCTCAAACACAGTATACGTATTATCTTTTGTGATCTAATTTTCGTTTGTCAAAATATTGCTTCATAGAGAAATACTGATAAAAACAATCCTGTTCTAGATTATGATATACTGGATTTTTATCATGCTCATGCCACTAACATGAACTCCAACAATCCAGCCAGTGGTCAAGATCCATCATCGTTCTTCAGAACGTCCAACTGGATCACTCATAGATTGGATTAAGTTCTCATAGTACTCAATTCTCATTTCATACTTTTGCAAATTCTTGTAACATGGTCAGGTCCCAGTTCTATTAAGTACACGTGTGAAAGGTGCGAACTGGTATAATGAATTTCATCTTGTTGTGTATGACGAAAGAATGAAATATAATGAAGGCCATAAACATTTTCAATGAAGTGAGTTTCGATATTAAATATGTATACAATTGATTCCAACCTACAGGTCATGGATTCAGCACTTCTGATATCAGATGCAACAGGACTGTTACACAATGGACGTACTGGATGAAATGGAAAAACCAAAACAGACTATTGATTGGTTCCCCCCCTTGGATATCAGCTGATTCCTCAGGAAATAAACAGTACACATGTAATGACCACCGGCAGAATGATACATGTGTCAATCGGTCAGACATTTCCAAGGATACCCAGTTCTAACTTAAACCAACCATGCCGGACTTCATTCCTTCTCTCAGAATAACTGGATCTAACCTTTACAAAACCTACAGCTCTCAATAGCTCCTGGATCTAGAACACATAAATGAAGGGATCTAGTTTATCGGTGCTATGGCAAAAATATCATGTAGAATGGGATTGTGTGGATAATATCAGATTCATGAAAGTTGAAGTCCTGCAGCATGCACCACAAATATCATCAAAGGTCATAAAACTTTCTGCTCTGCACCAGTGTGGATCTATATTTGTGTTTTTTTTTAACAAAATGATCTCCCAGGTAAGGATTTGAGTGTCCAAAATGATTTAGCTTCTAGAAACAAAGACTTCATTTCCTGAGTAGAGGTAAAAACCGAACATATTTTGATTACTTTATTCAAATTTCAATTCCACTTCTGGTATATGTACATGTATAAAATACATACAGAATGAACTGCATACAGAATAACACAAAGAACAGGTATATGTATCTCATTACATTCTTAACCAAAGATCAATACCTGGGTGATATTACAACAATACCATGGTGGTATATATTGTTATGATTGGCTTAACTTTAGCTGCTGAAGATATTTCTAATTTGAGGTCAATGGGCAATCATACTAAATTTATTTTCATAACTTCATTTATTTTCACAATAAGCAACATAATCGAGATTAGCAAGTGAAGTTTTACAACATAATATAATACGCATCATGAGTCTCCTTCAGTTTAGTGTAGACATATATGCCCTTGAATATCTGTTACCATGATTCAGTCCTAATATTGTCAATATTATATTGATGTCGACAAGGAATAAATATAATTATTTGATAGTATTATTAATTGTATGTTGTTTATGATTAACATTAACTTTTTATTCGCTGGAATCCAGCCATTTGTTCCATATGGGCAATATTCTTATCAGCCGTCACCATTCAATATGGATGTGATACATGTACAAGTTCATGGTACTTGATACATTATGGTGAAGGCGACCTGTAACACCAGTATGCAAAATTATTCCAAGCGCATTGAATCCTCTTCACATGATGCTGAGACAGATCAGAACGGAGTGTCGGTAAAATCAGGTGTGTTTTGTAGAGGATTCTGTTAATGAGGATGCTATGCTGTACACATACAAAATATGAAGTGTTGATGTGTAGGGCCTATAGCACAAAATCACAAGCAAGTTGGTAAAACTACGCACACAGGGTCTCATTTCTGCGTGTTGATTTGGGTGGGGGGCGTCCTCTCAGGGGGAGGTGGGTGTGGGAAGGAGCCTAATGTCTCAAGCAGTATTCCAGGTTTTCCATCAATATACTCTATTCCATACCCCAATATTTCAAGCACGTGAAATCAGACAAAAATTATTTGCGGGGAATGTGACTTCCACATCCCTACATATGTAGCTGGACATGCTAGTGGGGAACCCTCAATCCCAGGTTAATTACCATTGGTGAAGTTAACGTCCAACAAATGCAAAATTGAGCTTGCCATCCGGCCCTATGTTATTCAGTGATGTAGGCCCTATTCCCCTGGGGATCCTGTTGCCTCGACGGAGGTCTTTGCGCTCATCCAGCGCTTGTTTTTTTATCTTCAGCTACCTAAAATCTAGGTTGCCAACTGTACTTTGTATCCCGTGCATTGATTCCCTTTGTAAGTCGGATCACCCGAGGAGAATAACTGAACCGTCCCCGTTGAAGCATGCCATTTTTCCACCGTCCCACCGCCCACTTCTATTATGACGATTCAATAGCGGGGAAAATAAGCTGACAGCCACGGTGGATGTCATACAATGAATTGGTGAAGGAGAAACGGACTACAATGGTTGATATCGGTACAGTGGTTGAATGCTAAATGTGGTGTTTAATTTCAGTTTAGTTCAGTTGTAGGCTATACTGATAATGATCTGGTTGTGTGAGTCTGCGATGTACCGTGAACACAACTACACGATGGTCTGTATAAATATGTCAAAAATCATTTCTTGTATATGGAGTATGTCATACAACTATTTGAGCATCACGTTTATGTTATGGGAGATGCGAAAGTTCAATGTACAAACTTAATAAAGCTACAAGGTACGTCTACATTGTTATGTACAGGTACGACTTATGTGCCACATAGTGTCACTTGTGTGCCAATAACTGTAGAAAACATCAAACATGGATCATGGTCACTTGTTACTTTTGACTCGTATTAGCCGCTCATGACTCGCACTGACACCCACCACTCGTACGGAAAACTGCACTAATACCCACCACTCGTACCGATAACGGACAATAATACCCGCCACTCGAACCGATAACTCACACTGATACGTTCCATTCGTACCGATAACTCGCACAAAAACCCGCCACTCGTAACGATAACTCGCACTAATACCTTCCGCTCCTACCGATAACTCGCACTAATACCCATCACCCGTACCGATAGCTCACACTAATACCCGTCACTCGTACCGATAACTCGCACTAATACTCGCCATTCGAACTAATACCCGCCACCCGTACGGATAACTCGCATTTATACCTGTCACTCGAACCGATAACTCGCACTAATACACGCCACTCGTACCGGTAACTCACAATAAATACGCAGCCAGGTGCAACTCGTATTAGCGGCGCATTACTCGCACTAATATTCGCAGTAGTAAGAAGAGGCTAAATTCTGTCGTAAAAATGTGGGTCCAAAATGTGGGTCCGTGGCGTGACGTCAAGGATAACGTCACATTCGGTCACGTGACCTCTGCGTCACATCCGGGTCAAAGGTCATTTCCGGTCAGGTGACAACCCAGCAAGAGTGATTTCCCCCTATATACGGTTATGGTGTAGGTCCATTCTGGCGCAGTGGACAATGTTTAACCTAATCGGGAACCCACACATGGACATTTCCGGTATGGAGTGTGGCATCTTGTTTTTTTTTCGTCTCACCACGTATAACACGAGGGAAGGGGTCCCGGAGCCGTCGGTTGAAATGTGTTAAAATTTTGCAATGCGCATGCGCACTGGCAAGTGGCGCTGGGGTGGATGTTTTGGGATCTAGGTGGACCACTGGTGGTCCGATTGGGTCGTGTGAGGTGTCATCGTGAAGCATTCGTGGAGGAACGTCCAACTGGATGGGTTTGGGGTAGAACTAACGTCATTCTGCAGTAGAAAAAGGTATTAGAAATCGACGGTTTGGAGTCGAGCTGGGCCACTATGTGCATGTAAAATTAGGATTGGGTTTGAACATATAAAATGCGGAAACACAGACCTTACCCCTAAAATAGGGAAAACCCTTATCAACCAGGTCTGGATGGGCTAATATCGCTTCCCAGCAGATAGAAGCCTGCTGAGAGAGGCAGGGTGGGTTGGTGGGTGTATGCAAAATTAGGATTGAGTTTGGACATAAGAAAATCGGAACACGGACTTTACCGCTATAATAGGGAAAACCCCTATCAACCAGGTGTAGGGGGGCTAATATCGGTGTCCAGCGGACCGGGGCCTGCCGAGAGAAGCAGGGTGGGTTAGTCGGTGTATGTAAATTTACAATTTGGTTTGAACATATAAAAAGCGGGACGCGAACTTTACGCCAAAACCATGGGGAATCATGGATGTTTTGGTGTCTACTATTGGTACGAATGGGATAAAAAGACTCCACCTAGAACCAGGCAAATCCCCCTTCTCTTGCTGGTATGGCCATACCTTCTCCAGTACATCATACCTTCGCTGCGGGAGTCGCGTTGGATATGTTTAAAACTCTCCTAGGCTCTTGTCCAATCAGAAGCCGTCGTTTGAGAAAGTCCACTCATCGGCCGTGTACGATTTTAGGATACGCTTGCTTTTATGGACAGTAACACAGTAACGCCCGTCAACGCCTAGTTTAACGCATAACGCCCTGGTGAATTAGCCCTGGAGCTCTGATTTCCTAGATATTTCATGGAATTGTCTCTAATTCATCGAAATGCGGTGATGCCCGTCAAAGCCCGTCTCAACATCTTGCCGCACTATCTGAGCACCTTAACGCCCTAGCATAACGCTTTGGCGCAATGATGGAGACAGGTGAGACAACAACAACAACAAGGATGACAGGTCACTCATTTTCTTATCCCTCCAGTGCTAGGAGAGCCGCGTTGGGTATGTTTACAATTCAAGAAGGTTCTTGTCCAATCAGAAGCCGTCGTTTGAGAATGTTTCATCTTCGGTCATGTTCGCTCTGATCCGTATGTTCTAATCCTCGTCAGGCAGTCCAGGATATTGTTCAGACTGTTGTTTGTGCATTCTGATTGCATTTTCCAGGGCCTCGGTGGGTGGTAGCCCCATACCCTCCTCCAAGTCACGCAGTTATCCTGTCCGGCGTCTTCGATTACCGCAGCATAGCTATTAATAGCTTCATGCACAATACGATCCCAAATAGTAGGCTCTTCCTCACTTCCATGAGACATAGGCTGACTATCTGAGATCAAGATCTCCGTATCAGTAGATAGACTTTCGGCAGTCTCTGTTTCGGTATCCGTCGGTGGACTCTCAGCAGTCTCTGTATCAGCATCCACCTCACTGGGCTCCTCGGGGTCTGGATGGAAAGTCTGTAAGTGTCGCATCATTTCGTACCGTCTGGTGAACGTGCGTTCGCACTCAGAGCATGTATAACTCATGTTGACGGTTGAACGTCGACTGTGCAAGTCTTTTGAGATACATTTGCTTTTATAGACAGTAACGCTCATCCGGCAGCAGCAACACGCCCCCATATAGGGCGTCCCCTTCATACCATCAGTCCCGAAATATCATTTAACCATGAAGGACAAACCCAAACCTGTACAAGGGAATGAGCACACCGTGAACTCGTGGCTATAGAAGGATTTGTTTCAAGAAAGTATAGACGTCGAGATGGGCGAGACGTTGGAAGCCAAGTTTCGACGCAAAGGGTATTCGAAAGAGGAATTCACAATGTTAGCCCATAACACATTGGCACCCAGACTAAGACGGGCTTTACGTCAGCAGCATACCGACCTCGTGACCCGTATAAAATTGCTGGACAAGAATCCATATGGAAATCGAAAGAACAGCGTCGATGTTGAAAACCTCGGGCATGAACTGGAAAGCCCGGTATGTCAGAGCATTAGCACAAAAGAAACAATTGTTCGAACGCATCATTAAGACCAAAAGCGTCCCAGTATAAATAACCCACACGGCTCCATCTTCCTCAGTTCACCATGAGCACTATAGAGTCCACCTTGTTTGAACCCGACAACGAGGATATTCTAGTCGAAGCGTTACGTCAAGCCAATGTCGATGCTATTATTGATACAGTTCAAGGTGGAACCACCGAGGCCTCTCAGTACCAACGCATGCGTTGTCATCTTATCACGCTAATGGATGACATCCAATGGGTGACACGGGCATGTCTTCTGCTGCTTAAGAAACAGATACTACCCAAAGAGGACACCAACACAACTACCCGTGCCCAGAATCTGCTGACCCTGCATGAGGCATTTCAAACCTTTATGGAGACGCAGCTGGAGACGGGAAATTATCTTCTTCAACTTCTAACATAATGATATCCATACATGAATGACCGACAATGCATAAGACGTTGGGATAGGACGTTAAGGTGTTGAGACGGGGGTTTAGGCGTGACGACTGGCGTTGACGGGCGTCACCGCATTTCGATGAACTAGTGTCATTTCCATGGCGTCATTTCCATGAAATATTTAGAAAATCATATATTCTGAGCTATTTGACCAGGGCGCTGAAGCGTCAAGCCGGGCGTTGACGGGCGTTACTGTCTATAAAAGCAAGAGTATCCCAGAAGATGTGCACAATCGACGTTCAACCGTCAACATGGGTTATACATGCTCTGAGTGCTAACGTTAACCAGACGTTATGATATGATGCGAAACCAGAAGACTTTCCATCCAGACTCCGAGGAGCCCAGTGAGGCGGATGCTGATACAGAGACTGCTGAGAGTCCACCGACTGATACCGAAACAGAGACTGCTGGGAGTCTATCTACTGATACGGAGAGCTTGATCTCAGATAGTCAGCCTACATCACAGGGAAGTGAGGAAGAACCTACCTTTTGGGATCGTATTGTGCATGAAGCTGTTAATAGCTATGCTGTGGTAATCGACGCCGGACAGGATAATTTACAACAGGCGTACACCCAAATGCGCCCCTGCATCATGAAAACAGTCATGGCCACCCATGAACAGTATACCCTGCTTCCGCTTAAAATGAAAGGCGATCCCACTCACAGGTACATCATGAAGACCAAGCGTCAATTGGAAGAGGATATGGGGTTACCACGCACCGCGGCCCGGGGAAATGCGATCAGAATGCGCAAACAACTGTTTCAGGACATCCTGGACTTCCCGACGAGGATTAGAACATACGGATCAGAGCAAACATGACCGAAGATGGAACAAACGAGGGCTTCTGATTGAACAAGAGCCTTCTTGAATTGTGAACATGCGCAACGCGACTCCCCTAGCGTGGGTATGATGTACTGGAGGGAATAATAAAATGATTGACCTGTCATCCTTGTTGCTGTTGTTGTTGTCTCACCTCTCTACATCATGGCGCCAAGGCGTTATGCTAGAGGGTTAAGGTGTTAAGATAGGGCGTCAAGGCGTTGAAACTGGGCTACATCACCAGGGCGTTGAATCGCTAAACTAGGCGTTGACGGGCGTTACTGTGTTACTGTCCATAAAAGCAAGCGTATCCTAATGTCGTACACGGCCGAAGATTGAACGTCCTCAAACGACGATTTCTGATTGGACAAGGGCCTACGAGAATTGTGAACATACCCAACGCGGCTCCGCCAGCATGGACATGATGTACTGGAGGACATATGGTCATACAAGCAAGAGAAGGGGAATCCCCCTGGTCCCCCATTCGTACCAATAGTGGACCCTAAAACATCCACGATTCTCTATGGTTTAGGTGTAAAGTCCGTGATTCGCTTTTATATTTTCGGGACATATCCTAATTTTACTTGCATCCTTGCAGATGTCACCATACCCATCTCCCCTGATGATTTCCCATGGTTTAGGCCTAATTTCCGTGTTCCGCTTTTTATATGTTCAAACCAAATTATAAATTTACATACACCGACTGACCCACCCTGCCTCTCTCGGCAGGACCCGATCCGCTGGGGACCGATATTACCCCTCTAGACTTGGTTGGTAGGGGTAAATTCCGTGTTCCGCTTTTATATGTTCAAACCCAATCCTAATTTTGCATACACCCACTAACCCACCCTGCCTCTCTCGGCAGGTTCTAGTCCGCTGGGAAGCGATGCTAGCCCATCTAGACCTGGCTGATAAGGGTTTTCCCAATTTTAGGAGTAAAGTCCGCGTTTCCGGATTTTATATGTTCAAACCCAATCCTAATTTCACAAGCACCTACCGATGACTTGATTGCCCTGGAGGAGCGCTTCACTTTGACAACTCCCAGGACCCATTTGGACCAATGGTGGCCCACCTCGGCCCCAAAACGTCGATTCTAATACCCTATTTCTATTGCGCATGCGCAGAATGACCTCAGTTCCACTCCACACCCATCCAGTTGAACACACCCCCTCACGAATGCGTCACGATGACACCTCACACGATCCAATCGGACCACTAATGGTCCATCAAGATCCCAAAACGTCCAGCCCGACGCTATTTGCCCAGTGCACATGGGCGTTGCGAACTTTTCAACAAATTTCAACCAATGCCTTCAGGACCCGTGCCATCGTGTTCTACGTGGGGAGACGGAAAAACAAGATGCCACACTCCATACCGCAAATTACAACACATATAAGGGAAGTGGGAAGAGGTGCTTGTAATGTCCATGTGTGGGTTAAACATTGTCCAATGCGCCAGATTGGACCAACACCATAGCCGTTTATAGGGGAGATCACTTTTGCTGGGCCGTCACGTGACCGGAAGTAACGTCACCGGAAGTGACCTTCAGATAACCTTTGACCCGGATGTGACCCAGAGGTCACGTGACCGTATATGACGTCATCCGTGACGTAACGCCACGAACCCACATTTGGGACCCACATTTTTACAACAGAATTTAGACTCTTCCAACTACTACGCACCAGCCGTAACTCGCACTAATATCCGCCACTCATAACTCGCACTAATATCCACCACTCGAGCCGGCAACTCGCTCTGATACCCGCCAATCGTAACTTGCAGTAGCATCCGCCACTCGGAACTCGCACTCATATCTGGCATGTAGGTGATAAAAGCCGTAGTGACGTGAATTTACGGGATTTCCATATCTGGCATATCGGTCATGTAAGACGAAGTGACGTGAATTTATGGGATTTCCATACCTGGCATATCGGTCATGTAAGACGAAGTGACGTGAATTTATGGCATTTCCATATCTGGCATATCGGTCATGTAAGACGAAGTGACGTGAATTGATGGGGTTTCCATACCTGGCATATCGGTCATGTAAAACGAAGTGACGTGAATTTACGGGATCTCCATGTCTGGCATATCGGTCATGTAAGACGAAGTGACGTGAATTTATGTCATTTCCATATCGGTCATGTAAGACGAAGTGACGTGAATTGATGGGATTTCCATACTTGGCATATCGGTTATGTAAGACGAAGTTACGTGAATTAACGGGATTTCCAATAGTTGGAAATGGGCAAGGAAGTATGATACCACTCCTTTCCCCTTCAAGCGCCTCTGTCAAGAGCCTGAGGCTGACCCTTTTGGTCTCGATCTCATAACCTTTTACCCAACAGCCGACGACGCTAACCACTCGGCAACGGAGTCACTCTACCAGAATACAGGTTAGGGCGATCCCGCTCTCTAAAATGGAGGTAAAAAAAGGTCGTTTTTGCTCAATAACTTTTGATTCCTTCTTAACCAATGCATCAAATTTCAGGCGCATTGATTTATCTATTGTTCCACGTCGTAAAATTAATTTGCCATGTGAAGAACCAGACAATGTTGTTTAACAGCACGAAGGATGTTTGGCCTATTATTATGCAAATTAGATAGATGACAATTTACTTTTTTACTACCATTTAATGCGGATAGAGAGAGAGAGAGAGAATTAAGGTTTAACGTCGCATTCAGCAATATAATGCGGATAGATATGTCTGTATGCGCCTCAATAGGTTTTTGCTGAATTCATTATGTGAACTGATTTATTGGGCGAAAACGACCTTTTTACCTCCATTTTAGAGAGCGGGATTCCCCATACCGTGTATATGTGCTAAAACTACGTTTTAACTTCGCGCATGCGCTTGTTATACCTAGAAGAACTATGACGCATTGACTTATGTTTGATAGTTAGGGTTTGCACACAACTTTCATCAGGACTTGCCTCCCCTCCAAAACACTCTTCAGTATTGAAGGGAGAGTTATTTTGGAGTAAACAACGTATGCAGAACGTCATACAGTATACTCAACTTTTACTATCATCTCAAGTCGCATTGCAAAGCGGTGTATCACCTTACATGATGCATCAGTGCTGGTAGGTTTATATCAGCCTGTAATTATGGACAATAGCCTTCACCGCAAATCGATATGAAAAGTGATGCCATTTCTGACGCGAATGCCTCCGCCCCAGACCCAATAAAAACACGACCACTGCAGATAAGAATTCATCTGTTTTGCAAACCAGCGAGTTGGCGAATTACTAGCAATATTTGGTAAAAATATTACAAAAAAATAACAGTTCATAATCAGCGTATGCGTGGGAGGACTAAATATACACAACTTCGAAATCTCCATTGAAAACTGTGAGACTGGTTCCTGCTGTAAATTAGGCAAAAATAAATAAGTCATCTCACAATTGTCGAAACAAGTTAAGGATAGCTGTCCTTATAGAGGCAGTTTTTGTACCCCCGTGACAATTTGTCGTCTGTATCAACAAATATACAAGATAACCATAATAAACTATATATTTTATGAGAGCGTACATCGTATGGATTCCAGCTATATGATTTGTATAACCGACGCTGCTACTGTGTAGAAAATTTTCCAATTTAAAAAAAATAAAATGAGAACAATAGTGTCCATTTTTCAATTGAAATTTCATGAAAAGTGTTGGTCTTGTTTCAAATTTGATGGTATACCTTGATAGGAGACAATTCGAACTAGTAAATTTTATCTCATTTTTTAATTATTTTTGCTTGGTTTTGTTTTTACAGCTATTTTACTAAAATAAATTGATTTTTTTTTTACTATTTTACGGTCGTTTGCCTTAAAAGTTGAATAATTAAAAAACTAATCCAAACTTACAAAAAGTGAGATACAGTTTATTAGATCACCTTATAAGTAACAAGCATGCCAAATTTCAAAAGCGTAGCATGGATATTTTCCGAGAAATAAACGTTTAAATCTCAGATTTTGTACAAAAATGAAAGGCTAGAAATCGGGCAAAATGTGTCCAGCTATACATCTGATGAATTTTGCTTGAATTCTATTGTCAAATACATTTTTAATCTGTCTAATGAGACCTACTCGAATTCCTGTTTATTCTGGATAACTGTTACACAAAGTTTTTCAAGGTGGTTTAAAGTCCAATTTAAACTTGCTAAAACTTGTTCAGCTGAGAATTGTTCACACCTGTGTATATCACTTCACGGCGGGTGTCTGAGTGAAGTGTCCCTGTTATAATTAGAAACAAAAATACGAATGTTTGCATGGTTTTGATCAGAAGGGGGTAGATTAATGTAAATAAGTAGGACTAATAGATAATTAGCTTACCATAATACTGCGGAAATGAGTTTTGGAAAGGGGAATTTAACAGACAAAAATAATAGTAGCCAAGCCCAAGTCAGGTCAATCTGTTTAATTGTTCCAGTGCCTCGAAAACTAAATTTTTAATCCTAATATTGAAGCACTTCTATTTATAATTTTGATTTCATTTTTTTCACCAAATGTTAGAGGAAATTGTGAATATTTGAATAAAGAAATAAAAAAAATGACCAATTTTGACCCTCTAAGGGGACAGCTATCCTTAAAAGCCTGCAACGTTTCAGGAGTATCTATTCGAAACGCTAGGACTAGTAGCTGATTATAATTCAGTGCCGAATTATGGTACAGGTATATTGCAATGACACGTAACATGATCTGACAAAATTAACATTTCATCTCACAATTAGCAGGTGCACTTCTTCGAAGCATGCTTCCGGAATATCTGATCAAAACTCTAGTACTAGCTGAGTATATAAAAATGTATGACAAACAGACGGACACATACAGCACGGCCAGACAGTGAAAACTTTATGCATCACCGAATACTTAGGATAAAATCGCAAACGATTGAAAAATGTCGCGTGTGTATCATTTACGTTTTGGCGCTGATGTTTCACCATTAACTGCAAAGGTTGCAAAGGTCACGTGGCCGATCATGTTCACACTCCATAAATTGTTAAGACATTTGCGCCTTTTAGAAAAGATCACCTGGTTTTATATCCGATTTTGCGGCTGTGCAGGTAGATCTGGTCACCCATGCGTGAGATTTTTGACCTACCAGTCTTTCTCTATAATTTGGAGTATGTAAAACATGTAATTGTATAGGCTAGATATCACACAAAAATCTGTCAAATATATGATACATCCAAACAGTGTACTATGGAAGATAACTGATGCCATTCGCGTTATCGGCCTCGAGAACGCAAGTATGTGTGGTTACTATAGTGAGAATGGGAAACAAGAACACAAACGCGTACCCGAGAACGCAAACGAGTAACAAGCTGCAGCATTCGGGGCAACGTGGGAATGTGACGCGAAATCGCGAGAATGTGGGGCCATAACGCGTGAATGTGACGCGAGAGTGAAATAACACAGACAGGAATTTAGGGTGAATGCTAGGTTTCCTCGCTTTCTAGCAGTTTTCATCAAGAGTACGTTTGAAACATAGTTCTCTGTTATAACCGATTTACGAAGCAACGACATAATGTAGACTAACAGTTAATTAGCGCAGGGCATTGTGTATGGCGTCATTACCACGCACAGTCAATCGATACAGTTGTTGATATATTCGAATGATGCAGCTTGTTACTCGTGCCTTTTTTCAGCGATAGAAAACATACTGCTAATTGTAATAGAATGAAAATTTCTCAAAAATACTATTTTTTCTCCTATTTATTTTCTGTCTGACAATTCTATTCATCTTCATCTGTTCATGTAGCCCTCTGCACGTGAACAGTCTTTTCACCACAAATGGTCAAGTCGTCTACCTTATTGATTCAACCTGCTTACCGGGTTGATACGCAGGCGTATTCTGTCTCAGCAGACAGTCACTGATGTGTGAAGACGAGAGATTATGTCGCCGTATAGCCCAGGACAGCCTCTTTACTCGAGATGAGATCATAAATCTGAAAAACTCCAAGTCCGTTATTTTCATTCCGGTTCCGGTTTTAAACTACATATATTTGAGTATAATAGCTGTAAATTTAATTCACGATACTCTTAACAAGGAAAACAAACTGGTCTGTGATCGTAGAACTTTGGAACTACTTCGCGGACACGGAAGCTTCATGGGAGTGATCAGGCTATAGATAAACACACGCATGTTCACATAGCAAGGTCAACGGCATGAAAACTTGCAGTGATTCTATATCAGTGTGAGCAATTTGTCTTTGACTCTAAGGATACTGACCCTGATCCATTGGTTGAATGATTCTGAGGGCATTGGTTTTATTTAATATTTTACCAATGCTGGCGTCCACGAGACATATACCGTTGCCAAGACGAAAAGTATTTAGGATGCCAGCGCTGGTGAAGGAAACACTCAAACATCGATCGCTGTCTCTTGGCGGGTTCGAGATACCCATGCACAGTTGGCCTTGTTGCAGGATGTTGGGGACGTTGAAACTGGCAACAGTCGACTATTATTTTCGTTACTTGTTATATATTATGACAATATTTACATTGTGGAACATAAACAGTGGAAGTGTTGGTGGATGTTGTTGACCGTGGAAATTTCAACTTCCCGCCATTGACAACTGATGGTTGTTACAGAATGTCATCCAATTTGTACACAGAAAGCCTTTCGCCCCTACTCATCAGACCTCCTTTAACCATGCCTCCCCTCAAAGTATGCTGAAAAATGATAGTTTATAAATCCACAAAGATATGCTCTCTTTTGAGTTCGAGGGCTCCGAATCATAAGTGATTAACTCCGATCTGATGACAACTACCGAGTCTTCCCATGTCAGTTATAATTTCGAAATCGGGTCTTACGTGAGATCACGGTCTTCGACACGACCTCACTAATCAAAGGGTCTCATTTCCTCTGCATGTGAACTCCGTTCCGACAGTGGAAACGATTTTTATTCAAGAAAGTGATTATCTCAAGTCAAAGAAGCATGATTAATATTACTGAAAAACTAATTCACAGGGATGGATGTTTAAGAGAACCACCACGATTATACCAATATTTATATTACGAGTACCCCCTCAAGAATTTCCTTGAAATCGAGCAGATGTCATAAAGCTCAAACCACCTCTGACTTACTTTTCATTACTTTTCATTGAGGTAAACAACATCGTGTAGACAAATTCACATGCTGTGATTATAAGAAGAAAGAAGAGAAGGTGAAAAAAGGACTGAATAATAAAAAAGGCATGGATGGCTTAATTTTGAATGGATTCAAACACAATATTACACAAATTAGGCCGATGCCGGCAAAGATGCAAGAATTTTCCAGGTTGACTACATGCCTACCAACGCTCTACACCTCATCTTGGCCTATTTCGCTTGAAGATTTTGCACCGCCACCTGGCGAGACTCTGTAATTTGGGGCATTTGTTTTTCCCGAAGTTGTTCCCTTCGAAACCGTAGAGGGGACGTGCGCAATCTTTTTTTCGCGAAACATTATCTCGTCCCACGAGATAATTATGTCGTGGGATGAGATAATTATGTCGTGGGACGAGATAATTATGTCGTGACACGAGATAAATGTGTCGTGGCACGAGATAATTATGTCGTGGCACGAGATAATTTTCCGCGAAAAAAAGAAAGATTGTGCATGCCCCCTCTACGGTTCCGTTGTTCCCCTTTATTTTTAAACCGACGTGCTCCTAAAACGCTTCCTTTACACTATCAACGCTAAAGAAACATTGGCCGTCGTCTTGGTGGTCACACGCTCGGAGGCGTCATTACCTGACTGAGAAACTCCCTGAGGTCAGGGCGGCATTCAGACACTTGCTCTGGCTTTCGGCAATTTTTAACTTTAGGATAACGGCACGCCATATTTCGGGTTTTCGTAACTCCATAACGGACAGTGATTCTAGACTCTACGACCAAGGGAAGCGGAAATTGTAGACTGTATGTCTCTCTATTAAATGAAAATATTAGTAGCCAGTGTCAGCGTGCTTTCCAGGCTGTCTCCTCTCCAACGATTGGTCATTCGACCCGCGCCACCTTGAATTAAGACGAGTATTCTCATTGGATCTCTATTTATAGGAGCCATCCCAATCCTTTTACACAATCACACAACTGTCTCAGTTGACCCATGACGTAGCCTGACCTATTTTACCTCCATTCTGGACAGCGGGTTCGCCCTAACCTGTATAATGGTATATTCCCGGTATTTATAGGCGTGTAATTTTACATCCATTCTCTCAAAAGTAGGTTACATGTACTTTGCTATAAAAGAAAAGAAAAACATGTTAAGAACGGATGGTAAAGTACACAACTGATTCCTTGATGTACTTCCCGCAACGTCTATGGAAGGCCAAATGTCCAAATAATCTGAAACTCTCAGTTATCGAACCGAAAACATAAGTTTTCTAATAGATAACTTACGTTATCGAATCGAAAACCTAGGTTTTCGACTCGATAACTTAAGTTTACGGTCGAAAACCTAGGTTATCTACCAGACAACCCCGAGTTTCCCTTTCCTTACCTCGAGTTTCTGTTTCTCCAGATCGAAAATCACAGTTGTCTGTGGATAACTTAAGTTATCGAACCAAAAACATAGGTTTTCGAATCGAAAACTCAAGTTAACGGTCGAACATGCACCTAGGTTATAGCAGACAACCCCGAGTTTCTCTTTCAACCTCGAGTTTCTCTAATATTTTGGACACTCGTCCAGAAAACTTAAGTTATCAATCGATAACTTAGGTTTTCGAATTTGCGATTGTCGTAAAGTGAAACTCGATTAACTTCGAGTTTCGATATCTTGGTACTATGGGTTTCGCGCCCTTTCCCGCAAGCTGACTGATCAAAATGTCAGACAGAACCACACAATCAACATATATTCAACAAAAGGATAACTGAGATTATTTGTTTAATGTAGACTATCCTGTATGACCCATCTTCACCAGCCAAGTCAACTACATCGCGAAGCTCTCTACGCTGCCTTGACATTCTTGGCTGGTGGCAGAGGAATACTTCTCTGCGCCACCTAGTGGAAGTTTTAACGGCGAGAGACTTTTTTGCCATCAGGAGTTGTTTCCCTTCAATCTCAAGTCGGCACATACGTGAGGCGATTCGTTATCGTTCGACCTTGCAGCATTTCCCAAAATCTGATTCAATTGATCAGAAACACCGAAAGTGGCCGTGAAAGTGCTCTTCCTTTATCTTTTTGATAGAATTTCCCCGCACATTCGACACAACTCATTCGTACTGGGGGCCGACATCTTGGGAAACCAACTACTACGTAACGCGCATTCTGATTGGATGCAGCACGCCGTCTCTGCATTCAATCATAAATGAGGATTAACGTTCCAACTTTACTAGAGAAGTATGCCAAGGCAATGTACAGAGCAACGTGATGTACGTCGACTTGGCTAGAGAAGATGGTATGACCGAGCCTAGTTTATACAAGCATTATCATAGACTATTGGTACACACAACTAGGCCTTTAATCAGTTTAATAGCTATATATATGCTGCAGACTGAATTGGGGGAAATAATCGTGTTGTAATTCAGCAATCCGGTCACGCTGACTGACCGACATCAGACCACAGGGGCTCGTTACCGTTGTTAATTGGTTAAAAAGGTTGATTATAGGGGGGGGGGGGCGAGGTCGGTAATTTTATTACCGACCTCGACCCCCCCTATAATCAACCTATTTAACCAATTAACAACGGTAACGAGCCCCTGTGCATCAGACAGATCGGTGTAATTCACACCAACAAAGCACATTTAGTGATATGTAGATAGCTACTTTGGCGAATACTTCGAAACGGTGAAACACATGCTGTCTCTGGGTCATCAGCGAATAATACAGGCAGTGAATGTTATCTCACTTATCAGTGTAAGCAGTTTGATTCCGCATAATTAATTTCGCCACGTGGTTCTCTCTGCATTTCTGATTGGTCAACATTCGGAAAAGGCGCGAAACCCAGAATACCTGGATATCGAAACTCTAAGTTAGAAAGTCGAGTTTCACTTCACGACAACCATCAATTCGAAAACCTAGGTTATCGACTGATAACTTAGGTTTTCTACACGAATGTCCAAAAACAAAAGAGAAACTCGAAATTGAAAGAGAAACTCGGGGTTGTCTGCTAGATAACCTAAGTTTTCGACCGTAAACTTAAGTTATCAGTTCGAAAACCTAGGTTTTCGGTTCGATAACTTAAGTTTTCTAGTAGTGACAACTGTGATTTTCGGTGTTGAGAAATAGAAACTCGAGGTTAAGGAAAGAGAAACTCGGGGTTATCATGGCTATGTGGTAGATAACCTAGGTTTTCGACCGAAAACTTATGTTTTCGATTCGAAAACCATGGTTTTCTCTTAGATAACTTAAATTTTCTGTTTGAAAACTTAGGTTTTCGATTTCTGATTATTTGGACATTTGACCTTCCATAAACGTCGGCTTCGCTTCAGCGATAATACACAGTAGGGGAGATTGGGGTACAGTGAGACATGGGGCACAGTGGGACAAGCCGTCTAGCTCCTATGTCAAGGACTGGAAGCACATTACATTATTATCAGCAAAAAGCCACCATACAACTTCTATGTCGATTACAAGTGAAAACTATCATTGATAAAAAATTAGGGACAAAAAAATTGTTTTTGAGTAGTACAATCAAATATTTAGGACTGAGGATGATATTTTGTTATACCAAGTTTTCAGCAGTACTTCATTGTTGTTTGTATGCAACTGAGAGAGGATGGATAAAGGTACAATTTAATTATATCGATTTATTATCTCAGATGTATGTATTAGTTGTTTTTTTTTTTCATCAAACGGAGTATTTCATGCACCCGTGGCAGACTGGGACACTTTTGACGTGGCACACTGGGATAATAGTAATCAAATCATGAAATCTACATGTACTTTCATCCTAAAATGCTATTAAAGCGCATTACTTTGTTTCTTTTTTTGTTGTAGTGGCTAATCCTATCGGATTTGATGAGTTTTACTAAAAACTTTCGAAGTCAAATGCTTTCATTAGCATGAGAATCACACAAAACATAGTTTTACTGAAATTTGGCCCCTGGGAAATATTTTATGTAAAGCAGGGGTCTAAAATTACAACTAACTTTAACCATCACTGTTGAATCTTCTCAATTCCTATGAAACATGTAGTATATACTTGATTTTAAATGAATTTTGCTTGTTGTACCACTGCACCCCAATGGGTGTCCCAGTGCACCCATATCCGGGGCAAACTGGGGCACTTTTTTACTTTTTAAAGACGAATTCTGGAGAAAAGTAAAACAGATATTCCTGAATTTTTTATATGATTATGTCGTGCTGAATATTAGTTATAACTTGAGCATAGAAGGCACAGGACAATAATAGCAGAGATTTGCAAAGAGGTGAAAATGTCCCAGTGTACCCCAATCTCCCCTATAGAAGTGTTAGAGATGATACAGTGGTGTTAGAGATGATACAGAGGTGTTAGAGATGATACATCTTCATACACAAGTCGCCATTTCTCCACTCACACTTCGAAAAGTCACGATAGACCGGACCACCGAAAGCATTCAAATCCAAGGCGTGCATTTCATCTACAAACGAGAGACGAACCAATCAGAACATACCCAACGACTGTATGTAGGGTGACGTATTCTCTCAGTATAGTTACGTCCTTCCGCTTAATTGGCTATGGCTGTAGGGTGGCCAGATACATGGGCAGCCAGTCGAGGACCCACTCATATACCCGGTACGGGGGACCCTCGTTGGCCGAGTGGTCTAAGGCGCTTCGCTGGTGACCGCTAGCCTCACACCGCTGAACCGGCACGGGTTCGAGCCCATCTGGTCCATGTGTGAAAGTTTGTCAGTTACTTGTCGAAGGGCGGTTGTTCACCTCGGGTGCTCCGGCTTCCTCCACCAGCCAAACTGACTGTCATGAGTGAAACAAACTTGAGTGTGACATTAAGCCAAATCCCCCCCCCCCCCCACCCCAATCATACGGCATGTTTCGAAATTCATATGGATTCGGGGTACATGACGTTCCGTGTCTATTTATACACGGCAGAACCGGAGGGCTAATTCGAAGTGTGAACGGAGAATAGCCGACTTGTGTATGAAGATGCAAATGACGGCGTATACCTGTCTTGTCTAATCGTATTCGTTACAGATCCTGTGAAAATGTGATGATTTCAGTCACCATCACACAATATTGCAGGAACTAATTTCACAAGGCTATTCCATATGTGCCTTCACTTCAAGTTTTCATTATTTGGTAATCATGATCAATATCACAATCTGATGGCGATATAAGATACATGTAGTAGAGTGCAGGATCTCTGATGCTATTACGTTTAAGGATGCTCAGCCCTCCTGCTGATCATTTTCACACCTTCTTAGAGAGATAGTGCCCGAGAGAGGAGTCCTCACGCTGAGAACTATGGGTCAGCAAGGACTCGTAGTATAAAAAGTCCCGACTAGCGCATGTCAGCTGCAGGACTTCCGTTGCCCCGGAGATCGGTTTTTAATGAAAAGCCAGGAGAAATGCCTCAAATTAGACGGGGCTACAATCAAGAGACTATTCATTTCATTTGGATAAACAAGTTATCTCCTGATAAGGGAGAAATCAAGGAGGACAATGTGAACGGAGACACATTCAGTAGTATGTGGTGTGCGGCGGATAACGGTTCACAGCTGAGAGCTGCAAAATCCCTACACGATTAATGCGCGACGTCAGATGACTTCGGTGGAATAGGCCGAGCGGTCGCGAATGTATAGGTGGAGGTTCCCGAGGGACCAGACAATGATTGATTCGGTATACCGCATATCTTTTATTCTGGTTTACCTATACGTGGTATAAAACTGTCTGAACTAGACTACGAGAAAAGTGTGTTTTTTATATATTCAGAATCAGCATGGTGGACATGGCCACATTTTAAAGAATGAGGAAATCTCGATATTTGCTTGAAATTATGAATCAGCCCCTCGCCGCCGCCGTGCCGGCTGATCGACCGAGTGACGATCGAGCCCTGAGTAAACTTAGAAATGGAGAAAAACGAGTTCGTGTGCCAAAAACTCCCGAAAAGATTAATCGTGAGTTGAATGAATCACTCTAATGTTATTTACTGATTTGTAAACAATATTCATACATGTATATCCGTAACATGCGAAATTCTACACATACAATTAGAATTTGCGAACCAATTACCTTCCCAATTTACGTAACTTAATTTGACAATCAGTTACACGAAAGGAATATCGTCATATATTAGGAGATACTGACTACGAGAGATCCTGAAGGATCTTGGCGCCCACCATTGTCCGATAATTGTAAGCTAATGACAAGAGGATCTTTTTGTCCATTATTACTCAGAACAAACGATTGATTTGTAATTTTGTTTGCATAATTTCGAATTTGAGCGAAAAAGATAGAAAAAAGGGACACTGGAAAACACAACATAGTATCTTTCTAAGTTTCAGAAGTTTCAATATTTCTAGAAACTGTACTTGATGTCGGTTGTTATAGCACAAGTGAAATGAGCAAAGTTAGTCCGAAAATGAATGTCCGGAGGATCCTTCGTCTTCGTTTTGTAGTATTTTTTTTTGCACATGTCATCATTGGGTACTGGAAGCGAAGACAAATCTCCTTGACGCTTTGGCATGAGCTATGAAACATACTTGAGATTTTATAATTAGGAACGAATGCTAATTCTCTTCTGTTTAGTGGGCTGGTTTGAGATATCTTTTTTCAGATACCGTGCTCGAAAATAGTAAGATGGTACAAACTTAATACAGAAGGGATCCGGTCCGTGCAGTAGTGTTGAAACTTTGAAAGTCTCTGAATCCTGGTGATCTCCCTTGAATCGAAACACCCAGTAGTCTACAGTTATCGAGTTGTAACGTGTCACAAGAGTGACGTCCCTTCGCGTTGCCGACCCGTCGGCAGACGAAACGGCGGGGCAGCTCACTTGCAACAGCATGGACTAAATTAAACTGATTTAAAATTTGAAGAAATACATTTTAATTCGGAATCATTTGAACTCCTTGAGATAGAAGGTGAAGGTATGCATATTTTCTATATTCAATACATAGAATATGCCCCACCCTTTGATCCACCGACTCTTGTGATGCAACGTCACAACTGGGGAATACCGTATTAATTTGAAGCGTAACTTGGATCTTCGAATCGGACCAATAAAGGTATCTTGCACAACTAGGCCCCATGTGGGGCCTGTGTACCAAATTACAGAAAGATCCATGAAGTAATTCCTGAGAATTCACGATAACAATGTTTCAAGGGGGAATTCAAGATGGCCACCCGGCGGCCATACTGGATATTCGAATCGGACCAAAAAAGGTATCTTGCACAACTAGACCCCACGGGAAACGTGTGTACCAATTTTGAGAAAGATCCATGTAGTATTTCCTGAGAAATTACGATAACAAATTTTCATGGGAAAATCCAAAATGGCGGCCTGGTGGCCATATTGGATTTTCGAATCGGACCAGAGAAGGTATCTTGCACAACCCGACTCCAAGGGGAACCTGTGCACCAAATTTGAGAAAGATCCATGAACTAGTTTCTGAGAAATCGCAATAACAAAGTTTCATGGGGAAATCCAAGATGGCCACCTGGTTGCCATATTGGATTTTGGAATCGGACCAGAAAAGGTATCTTGCACAACTAGACCACAAGGGGAACCAGTGTACCAAATTTGACAGAGATCCATGCAGTAGTTCATGAGAATTAACGATAACAAAATTTCAAGGGGAAATTCAAAATGGCCGCCTGGTGGCCATATTGGATTTTTGAATCGGACCAAAAAAAGTATCTTGCACAATTGAATCTCAAGGGAAACCTGTGTACCAAAATTGAGAAAGATCCATGAAGTACTTCCTGAGAAATCACGATAACAAGGTTTCATGGGGAAATCTAAGATGGTCGCCTGCTGGCCATATTGGATTTTCGATTCGGAGCGAAAAAGGTATCTTGCACAACTAGACCCATGATCCATGCAGTACTTCCTGAGAAATGACGATAACAAAGTTTCATAGGGAAATCGAAGATGGCTGTCTGGTGGCCATATTTGATTTTCGAATCGGGCCAGAAAAGGGATCTTGCACAACTAGCCCCCAAGGGGAACCTGTGTACCAGCTTTGAGAAAGATCCATGCAGTATTTCCTGAGAAATCGCGATAACAAAGTTTCAGGGGGAAATCCAAGATGGCCGCCTTGTGGCCATATTGGATTTTTGAATCGGACCATAAAAGGTATCTTGCACAACTAGACCCAAAGGGGAACCTGTGTGCCAAATTTGTGAAATTACAACACATATAAGGGTAGTGGGAAGAGGTGCCGACATACTGACTGCGTCACATGACTTCACAGAATAGTCTTCTGGTTAACCTATTCTAAAGCACATACCAAGAATCTAACGATTCGTGATATGTGTTGTATCTCAGGTACGCTTTTGTTGTACCTGTTCATGTGGCAACTTGGATGATATGACCACACGGCCCCTAGCACCGGCATAAGCGGTATTAGATACAAATCTAGAGCTATGATGGAAATGCTCTGACAACTCGTATACTGGTAATTGGTGAGCTGTTTCCTGAGAAATGGCGATAACAAGTATTGTTTACGGACGGGCGATGGACGACGGACGACGGACCACGGACGAAAACTGATTTGAACAGCCCACCACCTGGTAATGGTGGGCTAAAAAATCTATGTACTTATCATCACCCTCTTAAGTCAGGGTCTTGATACACCGTGCAATTTTTAGAATGCTCTCGATACTTTTCATACTGACTTAGTTTACCTAATGCAATAATTTCATGTATCAAAAGATAATGACGAGAAAAGTGATATATTCCACACCATTCTTGTTTAGTGAATTACCCCAGATAATTTCCCACTTTAATCTTCAGATATATTCGGGAATTGAATACAGAGCGACATCCCCAGATACTGACTAGATATGTTTCCTGTTTGCGAAATTTGATACTTATAGTTAGAAATTGAATTCCTGTAGTTACTAAATATGCGTTATGATGTAAATATTGCAATTTTATAGGTGCTGCAATAAGAAGAATTTACATATGAATGTGAATGAAAACGCAGCATGTTACTGATTCTTAATTCTAATGATACACTACCGTTATCTGAGACAGTCCGCATCCAGCAGATTTTCCACATCATTCCTTTGGATTGTTCTAAAAGTGTTGACAGCCGCCAATTATTATTCGTGTCATCAAAGAATTTCTGTTATTCGGTATTTGCAGGACCGGTTGGACTGATTCGATAACAGTGTTGGTCATTTCCTTTGCAGTGAATTCCCAATGTAAGTTCTGTAGCAACAACTAATGACACAATTGTCGCAAATGAGTTGTGACAATAGCAGGCGACTTTCACTGAAAAACAAAGTAGTAGGCGCTTGTTCTCACAACTGGGGGCCAGTAATTATGCGAGGAAAAATATATCACACATGATGTTTGACTAAATCTTTGATATATCCACTAAACAAAGTATAGCATACATGAATTCAAGACGAAGTTTGAGATCAATCGGAGGAAATAAAATTCCATCTTTTTTTTTTTGACAAAGGGTCAAACCTAAAATTTCGTGTATTTGATCCAAACTTCGTTATAATGTATTATCGAGGTCACTGATGACGAACCGAGGTCAGAATTGACTTTGATCTCGAAAATGACCTCGAAATTGAGGGTCGAACATTCCTATGAACATTTCTAGATCAGTGTTTCATGATCAATTGTTTCCTGTAACTATTAGGGATATTGTCCAATAGAGGGATGCCAGGACTAGTGCGCAGAGAAATATAAAAAAAAGTCTCAGTTGCATAGAAACGGAACACATTTTAACCCATTCAGTGAAGGGCTAATCACATATCAAAAGGTCAAGGTCAGCAGCCTTTATCTTGTAACCTTTCGGCAAGGCCCTAACTCCGCTGGAAATGAAGATATCATATGCACAGGTATTCACACGAGATAATTACTGGCCCCCTGACTAGGTTACAAACACTCTTTGTTGTGACATTAGCGGCTGAGATGTACATTGTTTACCGTTAATGTCGCAAGTACGACAATGAGAAATTCCAATAGCAACTATTAATGGCACAATTGTCGTAATTGAGTCTTTAGTCGTCGAATCTGCATGCAGAGGCGCCAGATAATGACGCATTTACGACATTTACAATAATTGTGTCATTAGTAGTTGCTGCAAAGCGCCGAAGGCGCGAAACCCTGACTAAGGTATTGTTTTCTTTTTGGGCCAAGTGTACCTCGCGCGCCGACTTTCAAAACTCGAGTTTTGCATTCTTAAGGTGCATTGAAACAAGTTTTCACCACCATGCTTCTAAAACTGATCTGCATTTATTTTGGCAAGGCTTTGGTGTAAGACCTCCCATTGAAAAGGTAATATCCCTTTATTTTCATCTCAGCCTAAGTTAATGTAGGTATTGTCTGTTCAATAAACCTGTATAGTATTGAAATGCACTGTGTTCACACAGCAGTTTTCCAAAAGAAAGAGTCCGGCTACCATATCCAACCTTCTATTGTCCCAACATTTGCATATGAATCACTGCACTGACTCCAGCCTTGTGGTCTTTGTGAACATGTACTGGAAGGGTGCAGTATAGGGCCTTGTGCATGTTGTATGCTACCTGGGCTAAAAGAATAATGAGGATTTTTCTGTCAGCCTGAAATGGCAAGGAGAATTGTTATTCCAACAGAACTGTGCATTTACATCATCTAAAACTGCATTTTCAAAACTATGACATATGGAAATCAGTGGAGAAATATCAGCTTTACCATATCCTAATGTGAAAAATAGGTAACATTTTATGGTTTGTGCTGCGCTAATGGGACATTTTTACACAGTTGAAAGGCTCTCGGAGTCAATGTTGTTTCAATGCACCTTAAGCGATAGAAAGGAAGCTCGACGTCGCTTGTTTACAAAAGCGACGACGCCTTTCGCGTCGCTCGTCGAGTTTTGAGGAATTAACAAAGTCATACGCGACGCGAGAAGCGACGTTGCGTTTCACAACACGTCGTCGACTTTCCTTACTATCTTTTAACATCGTTAAGCTCGACGCGCGACGCCCAACGCAAAAAGCGATGTCGAGTTTTAAAACGCGACGTCGCCTTTGGTGTCGCGAGTCGGTTTTTTGAAAGTCGACGCGCGGGGCACTCTTGTCCCAAATAGAACACCATAGGTGCGGGGTAGACTTTTAAGGCCTTTTAAGAAGAATTGGATGATGTAGATTGCCCCTTTATTGACATTATTACTGGGTTCAGGCACATGTCCCTCCTGAGTATTTGTTTATTTTTAAATGTATACGGCTGCGTATTGGTGGATTCTGACTGTATCTTCCAGTATTTATCTCTTATCGACCTATCTTTAAGACGAATGCATACGCCTATGTGTCTGTACGTTCACATTACCTCTCATCAGGGTGTTCATATCACTCCTTCCCCACCTAACGTGCGGTACTTCAAGGTAACTTCGATCGAAAGGTGCCCGGAGCGTAAAAGTTGTGAATCTGAGCGGAAAATAGTCCTGGTTCGACAGGATGAGGTCAAATGCAATATTTGTCTGTCTAGTATCTGCAGATATCTAGTTATTCCATTTGTGGAAATAATTATGAAGGTATTATCGATCTGACGAGGTTTTTTGTGCCAAAACGAAAACGCGTACGATCCGGAAGATAATGGCCCTGGCTTGCGAGAATGAGGTCTGAGAGGTTATGTTGCGATCTTAGTTGAAAGATCGCCTTTCAAAATAGCTGTGTGCAAAATTTCGTGCTTATAACCAAAAGTGCAAGGTTCCACCCAAAATTGCTCTATAACCGCTCCACTAACCCGGGCCGATATCAAAACAATCATGTTCATTTCTCGTAAACAAGGTCCTTAATAGGAAATATATATTATTTTCTCTTTGTGCCAAGAGCCTTGATTAACTGCTCATAAATGATAATGAGCTTAATTGAATAAGAAACGTCAAAAATGCAATTAACCTAGTAATTACTTTAAATAATCAGCGGATTGCCCTGAAGACAAAATTTCATGTTTACGTTTTGAGATTTCTGTCATCCTGTTTCACATGTTTGTTGTTTACTGTCATTCCTGTCTTCTTTATCCTACATAAACCTATATATGTGCAGTTTTCACTGGCGCTTACGAAGGTTAATGATTTCATGATTTTACCTTCTTAAGGTATACGCATATACGCAATACTATTAACAGTACAGCAGGTCAAATGTAACGTTGTGTTTACTTTTATCGTCGAGTCCGCTATTCCAACATCTTCATGCATCAAGTAATTTACTATCAGAATTAACTTCCTCTTTCTAAACATAAAGGTTCTCGAGTATAACTGCTGGCACTGAAATTCCTATAGCTCCATTTGAAACAAAGCTTTATTCTTGAAAGATAGAACCATGACAACCGAAACAATCGCGAATTTGTCTCAAGTCACTCTTGGCTTGTGGCTGATCATTCGATGATATATCTTTGTGTGGTTTTGTTACCTTTTGCACGCAAAAAGGGTTGATGGTAAAGCCCCATAAATATCATCGTACTACTTGAAACAAAAGAGCATATCCATAAAATCATACATTTTGACTATGTATTTTTTATAGAATCTGTTTCGTATGAATGAGAGAATCTTAGAAATAACTTTGATTTCAATGGGATTGTAGGGTTCTGTCAAAAATGTACACTCAACAATGTATCTAAGAAATAAATTAACATTGTAAACATTTCAGTTCTTTGCTTAAGTTTCTACTGTATTACTGATTGAAATTAGCTACAAAATATGAACCCTTCACCATGCCGATCTCTAACAAGAGATAGCAAGAAGACCGATTCTGTCGCATTTAGGTAGGAAGAAGACCGATTATGTCGCTTTTTTGCACGCCCAGAGTTATCTGCCCCTGAATAGGTGGCGTGACGTGGTGATGGCGTCACTTCCGGTCACGTCACTTCCGGGTCAAATGTCACTTCCGATTATATAATAGCATGATACAATCTCTGGCAAAAGATAAAAAAACTGTTGTGCTAAGACGTGAAGGCATTAGGATAAGGCGTTTAGGCGTTAAGATAGGGCGTTAAGGCGTTAAGATAGGGCGTTAAGGCGTTACTGTAAAACTCTTCATAAGATCATAGGGCAAACATGCTGGGTCTCTGCTTTCTCTACTACAAAAGAGGCAATTGAATTACTTCTCTTGATTTAGGTGTAAACTCCGTTTTCCGCTTTTTATTTCCGGGGAATATCCTAATTTTACATGCACCCGCTATCCCACCCTGCACTTCGAGGCAACGATCCGCTGGGGACTGATTTCAGGTTGCACACCACCAAATGTAGTAAATTGGCCTGAAACATGTCCAGAAAACTCTATTCGCAGTATTTCCCGACGACTATTAATAACATATATTGTCAGAAAGCTTGGCTTCTGGCTTCAAACATATCAAAAACTGAGGTGACCTTATGTACCATTTTTCCGAGCCACAGCTGGATAAAGATATGTTATAGAATAAACACCGCCATGGCAACGGCAAGGGGTGTGTAATGAAAATTTACTGATACTTCTAAGTTAAGAAGACCAACTATTTTAGAGAGATAAACAAAAAGTAGTACACAAAATAATTCACTTCCTGAATGAATATGGTTCAATCGCTGTAGCCGGTCTACTATTCTTCGGGATAACTCTCGGTACAAGAATCATTTAGTGGTGTGTAACCATTAACCCATCTAGACCTAGTTGATGGGGGTTCTCCATATTTAGGCGTAAAGGCGTGATTCCGGATTTTATATTTTCACGGCAAATCCTAGTTGTACATGCGCTTCACGCCGATACCCTCCCCGACCCCGTAGCCCCACTATTGACCCACCTCGACCACCAAAAATCTACCCAAGTGCCCTTTTCCACAATTCCATGCCTGCGCATGCGCCATAGCCCTATATTCACTATATACCAGTTCATTAGGACGCTACTCTACGAGTGCTTCAAACTGATGCCTCACGGGACTCATTCGGACTAAGGATAGCTCACCGCCATCTAAAAACGTCGCCTTAGGTCTGCCTATATATGCACTACGCATGCGCAATGATAAGTTTTCAGCGAATTCAACACATGGCCTCCAACATATTTTAAGGCGTGTGTGGTTCCATGTGTGGGTTGCCCATAAAATATGGAAAGCTCCTATCAACTATGTCTAGATGGGCTAATATCGGTCCCCAGCGGATGCAGGGTGAGATAGGGGGTGCCTGGACAATTAAGATTTTCTCCGAAATTAAAAAGCTGAAAACGGGCTTTACATCCAAATCAAGAGAAATAATTCGTTCGCCCCCTTAGTGGTAGAAAAAGCAGAAACCCAGTAAATTTGCCCTATACATGTAGCATTTGTAGAGTTTTACAATAAAGCCTTACGCCCTCTCTTAACGACTTAAGGCCCTATCCTAACATCCTAGCATTACAGTTTCTTTACCCTTTATCAGAGATAAAGGTGTACGTATCAATCCTTTCACACCACGGAATAAAACATGTCCCCGATGACGTCATCGCTCTACGCCGGGACATTGTTCGGGAGTTTTGCTGGGAAAAACACTGTTTTGTAGGTCATCGCTCTATATGTCAGAGTAAATTTTCTGGAAAAAGCCTGTTCCACTTAAAGATAATGTCGGGGAGAGCCAGACTGGGGGTGAAACGCGTATATGCACTGAGGTGTAGTTGAGAGAAAGAAACATCATCACGTTCACAAGTTTTCATATAGTTTATTCTCCCCCGTGTTACATCATACCCAAGCTGGGGGGCCGCTTTGGGTATGTTTACATTTCAGGTAGCCGTCGATTTGTGCTGGATCTGGAATATTCTTTCTTGCCTGTTAGATGTATTCTTGGCGTCTCTTGTCCAATCAGAAGCCGCCATTTGGTGTTGTATCAACCTCCGGCCATGTTCGCTCTCATCCGTTCGTTCTAATCATCGTCGGACAGGCCGGGATACTGTAACGGCAACATGTCCTGGAACAGCTGTTTGCGCATTTTGATCGCATTCTGTAGGGCCTCTGTGGGTGATAGTCCCATATCCTCTTTCAAGTGACGCTTGGTCTTCATGATGAACCGGTGTGTGGGGTCGCCTCCCTTTTCAAGCGGTAGCAGGCTATACTATTCATAGATCGCCATGGCTGTTTTCCTGATTCGGGGGCGCATTTGGATGTACCCCTGTTGTAAGTTATCCTGTCCGGCGTCCTCGATTTTTGCAGCACTTCCTCACTTTTCCTGGGACGTGGTCTAACTATCTCAGGTCAAGCTCTCCGTATCAGTGGATAGACTCTCAGCTGTCTCAGTATCAGCATCTGCCTTAGTGGGCTCCTCGGTGTCTGTAATCAAATGTGTTTTCTTCTGGTATCGCATCATATCGTAATGTCTGGTGAACGTGCGTTCGCACTCAGAGCAAGCAAAAGCCATATTGACGGTTGAACGTCGACTGTGCACGTTTTTGGTGATGCGCTTGCTTTTATGGAAAGTAACGCCCGTTAACACATAGCTTAACGCTTCCACGTCCCGGTGAAATAGCTCAGAAGCTCCTGTGGGTCTAGATATTCCATGGAATCGATACTAATACATCGAAATGCAGTGACGCCCGTGAACGCCTCTCGTTGCGCCTTAACGCCCAATCTTAACGCCCCAACGCCCGATCTTTACGCCTAAACACCCGTTTCAACGCCTTTAACACCCTATCTTAACTCCTTAACGCCCTATCATTACGCCTTAACGCCCTAGCCTAACGCCTTAACGCCCAATCGTAACGCCTTAACGCATTGTGAACCGTCCAATCACACGTACATATTTTGACAACTGACCCCTGACCCTTGATGAAAGTGACGTCATCACCGGACATCGCCGAAAGTAACGCCATCCTGTGTTCGGTGGTACACCCGCACCCCAGATGCACCCTATGCCCTACGGGATATAGGGTACAGGGTGTAACACTACAAAAGGTCTGTACAGCTATGTATGACTGATGTATGTGACGCTATGGGCGAGTACGGTCTGTACAGTTACGTATGTTAAAAATTTGTCGGCCTACTGCTGTGTGAGTAAGCTATGTAAGGAAGTCACGTCATCGCCAGAAGTGGCCTCATCGAACGCATGCGCACGTGCCTGGTGGTACACCCACATCCTAGTGTATCCAATGCCCTTCGAGCTATACATGTAGGGTACCGGGTGTACGTTAACAGCGTTAGAGCGTCATTGCGTAAAGACGGGCACTGGATGCGTTAAGGCGGTGAGTCAATAATTTACTCTCAATTTGACACTCTGTACGCCCTCTTTGGATGAGATATAAACCCTTAATCGCTCAAATATGCTCCTGCGCACCTCGAAAATGCCCACTTTCGCTACTACTCGAGTGCGCATGCGCAGCATGACGTCGCTGCCAATCCAAACCACCCCAAGCGTCCTCTGTACGCCACGCGCTTCAAGATGACACCCTCCCCGATTCCGTAGGCCCACTATGTGCCCACCACAGCCCAGTTAACGGCTTCCACAGCCCGTTTTTCCGTATATTTTCACATGAAAATCCTAATTTTACATCTACCCCTCTCAATCACGTGACCTATCCGCCCATCCCCTGATTGGCCTCGACGAACGTTTAACATGGATACCCTCCCTGAGCCCGTAGACCCACTATGGGCCCACGTCGACCCCAGAGCGTCCATTCAAAGGTCTTTTTCTACTATTCCTCGACTGCGCATGCGCATAGCAGGCGAACCACGGAAGTCAGGTAACCCGGAAATAACCTTAGACCCGGAAGTGAGCTTTGACCTCCACATGACTTTTGCCCCGGATGTGACGTCAACGGATGTGAGGTCAACGGATGTGACGTCACGACCTCATCAATGGCTCTCGCAAATTTAGTTAAAAAACCGCTTTAGCCAAAATCAAAATTTTTCACTCACCAGAATTGAGAAGATTGGCTGTAAAGTCTTTAATATCTTTTCTAATAGTTCGTGATTTGACGTATGCATCGTTATGGACATTCATGTATGGTCTCAGCCTAGCCGCCATGTGGGCTGGTGAAAGCGGAAGAAATTAAGGAACATATGATAACATAATATATCATAAACAAATGCACAAACATTACAAACCTCACTCGGCTGCATCGCGACAAACAAATATTTCATAATTAAACGAAAAAATAAATAACTAGGCAGGTGCCTGCAGTTGAAGAGTAAAAAAAGTTTAAGGAATTAAATGTATATTGCGTTTTGGATGGACAGACTGGCAACCAATGATCGAAAGCAAAAGGTATGCACTGTCATTGTCTGTGTTCTTTAAATATAAAAGAAGTGAAAAACATTATAAATATATCTGATTCTTTTCGATTTTTTGGGCGACTGGAAAACAGCTGACAGGATGAAATTGGTAAGAACATTTCATTTTTCTGCACGTCATTCTCCAGCATGCAGCTGATGAAAGTTAGCTCGAGCATACAATTCAATATCCAGTCTTCGTTCATAAAAAGAATTTCCGCATGAATATTGAAAGACCTATAAATAATAACGATTCTTTGTTATGTATTGTTGAAATTTATTTTATGATATTTCATTTCATTGCATTTTCTTAAAGTTGTACTTCCATATACTTTGGCTATTGAAGCATTGCATTGAGGCCATCTCGTATTTTCGCTTTGTCGCGTTGGCCCACGCGACGCGACATGGACGACAGAGCAATTTTAGGCCATTTTACTCTGTCGCTTTATGGATTTGATCCTCGTGAATGATGAAATCCTTTGCAGTTTCGCTTTGTACAGTAGTCCACATAACGTGATAGAGCGTCAGAGCCGAATGATGACATTCAGCATTTTTTGCTTGATATAGTTGATCCAAGTGACCTGACGCGAGCTGGGTGAAATCGTTTCGCATTTCTGCTTTATCGATCGCTTTGATTCAACTAGCCCCACAGATCGAGTGACATGGTCGTTCTGCATAGTCGCTTCGCCACTGTAATTTAGTACTGTATCCCGCCTTGCCTTGAGTGGGCACAGTATTAATGGGAAGGTGCTAGAAAATGAGTGTGGCAATAAGTATCCAAAAACAAAGCTGCGCATCTGAAAATACTGGATATAGATGCTGAGAACAAGATCCCACGGCCTGATAGTGTGAGGGGTAGAAATGTTATGTGGACGACTTAATGAGATAACGAGGCCATTCCATTGAAGCTTCAATCCAAGTTTGGTGAAATTCCGTCAAGTACCGTGGTTATCCAGGTATCTTGCAGACAAGGCCTGTATATAATATTCCAAAAGACGGACGAACACTGCACAAGAACGCTTGCACCCACACAAGCCAAAACTTAATAAGATGAGGAGGCCATTCCAATTTAGCTTTTAGAAATTCTGTCAAGTGGTTCTCCAGGTATCTTGCGGACAAGGCCTGTATTTTGATGTCCAAGTAGGTGGACAGATTGACGGGCAATGGGCAAGGACGCACACATGCACACACACCAAATCCTAATCAGATGAGGAGGCCAATCCAATGAAGATTCCGTCCTGTAGGTCTCCAGATATCTCGCATAAAAGAAAAGGGGACGGACAGACAGATGGACAGACTGGCAGACAGACAGCACAAACACTAGATGTCTCCCCCATAATAAATACTCCAAAGTGAAAACGGGCCTGATTGGCGATCAGAATGTTTTGTCTGGTTGTTTTATTCTTTGGGGCATTTTTTTCTGAAACTTTTGTAGTCTCTAACGTTAAATTACACTGGCTCTGTAGCAACTACTAATGACACAATTGTCGCAATTGCGTCATTGTTAGGCGACTCTGCATGTGGAGTCGACCACTAAATGACGCAATTACGACGATTGAATAGTCACTGGGTTCCAGTTGTGAAAATATGTACCAACATGCTCGCTACCATTTGCTTTAGTGACAGATTCGCCTGCTATTGTCACCACGCAGTCGTGACAGTACCTGACGACCTGACAAATGCTAGTGACACAATTGTCGTAATTGCGACAATTACGTCATTCGTAGTTGCTACATGGCTCTGTTTCTGGTCATGAGATTGTACGGATGTAGAGCTCAATCTTCCATCAAGTCGTTGCTTGTTGCTGCCCTGGCATAGTTTCGGACCTACCTGGCACTGCTCGGTGCTGAATTAGTACTGCCTTACAGTTCCGGACTTGCCCGATCCTGTTTGATGCAGATTTAGGACGATCTGGCAATTCCGGACCTATCCGGTCCTGCTCGATGCTGAACAAATACGGCCTAGCAGTTTCGGACCTACCGATATTGCTTGGTACTGAATTAGTACAGCCTGGCAGTTCCTGCATGGTGTGGAATTAGTACTCCCTGCCCAGTACTCTCTCTTTTCCCCCGCCCCACCCGCCGGAGAACCTACAGGCATCCAGCACAATACCACGTAGCTGTGGCAGACATACATACAGAGAGAGGTTCCAGCCGGTGTGATGGATAAGAATGTCCTGTGATTAGTGTCCCTTTCCATATCCCTTTCTATTGCAACGAAAGACGAACACTTGTCCCCAATTTGGTGAAAAATGTCCCAGCTGGGTTAGAAGATAGGGGGCGGACACTCGTAGCCACCAGACATTCTTAGCTTCCACACCAGATCTTTTAATAGTATAGATAAGAAGCAAAATCGGTTATCTGCTGAAGAAATTCAGTTAATTCCAGTAATTAGACGGCACCTTTCTTTGAATAACACAGTAGGCGAGGCCACAGGGTGACATATCTGGTAGTAGTGGGCCATTTCACGTTTTAGTTTTATCGCTAGAACCACAGTGACGCAACACAGCCTGTTGGCGCTATTATGTTTCATCGCTCAATTCATTAATCCACGCGATGAGACGGCGCTGCATATTTTTGCTTGATAGCGTTGATTCACGTGACACTTTGGAACCGACTGAGACCTTTGCATTGTCGCTTCGTCGAGTTGATCTCCTCAACAACGCAAAGAAGCCGGATAAGGCCATTTCGCGTTGTCGCTTCCATTGCATTGTTTCACGTGATGCGACACGTCGCTCCATTGAAATGTAGCTCCACTGATTTGATCCACGTTATGTGACAGAGGCATCATATGCCATTTCGCACGGTCGATGTGTCGCTTCGATCCAAGTGACAACAATGCGCCAGAGTAGGATATGTGGTAATTTAAATGCGCCCTATTTTGTACTGCGCAATGTTATGTCACGATGTTGTAATCCGTCTTGACTGGAGCAACCTCCCCACAGCGCATGCCCCATTTCGCAGGCTCCATTACCATCCCTGTCACCAATAGCGGAAGTTGACCTTTACTACGTTGCTATGACGTATAGGGGAAACCAACCAACGCACGGTTCAGTTTGAATCCGGCCGAACAACTCCTTTAGTGTTGCACATGAGCGAACTACTTTTCATATGCTCTGTCCAGATAAACAGGGAAAATTATCTCCAGATAATTCTTTTTAACGCTAGGTCAACAGAGGTATTATGCAGACTTGAAAAGTAATCGAAATGTTCGGTAAACATCTATTTTACTATACATGATGTCATTTCCGGCGATGTGCGCGAAGGCCCCGAATCCGGTCCAAAAATCTGACTGGTGGCTGGGGTGTTATTAGACCCCCAGCGAGGTGGTTGTGACTGGAGGCGTGGGCGTAGGAATCAGTCTGAGCTGAGAGAGCTAAATAATAGGATGCTCGTGCATGTCTCTCCTCAGGAATAAATACCTGTCGTCACCCGATATAATATATTGTTCTGTTGAATTCTTCACATCTGTGAACTAATTACCTGATTACTATATTCCTGTTGAATCGGCCATCTCAGGATGAGCAATTTCCTTATTATTTTCTTCAAATCGTGTTGATCCACATAACGTAAAACGACTGGAGGTGGGGGCGATATTATGTATGCTCCGTTTCGTACAATCTATCTCAGAGTTGGGTGAGATGGTTTCGAATCTTTGATCTATCGCGTTGATCCAATTGATGCAACCTATACATTTTCACATTGTGGTTGTATCGTTTTGATTCACGTGACATCGACAGTGACGGATGAGGCCAGCTGGCATCATCACTACTTCGCGTTGTTGCACTTGACGCGACATCCGCATTTGCCATTCGAGACTATTAAACATTGTAACTCTATAGAGTTGATCCACGCTATAGAGCCGTCAGGTTAAGTCACGCATCCCATTATCTAGAACGTTTGTCTCGCCAGTGGAATGTCCTGTATCGGATTTATCCGAGGCTGAACGTTTTGCTTCATCGCTTGTGACTCAGCGTGAAGCGGATAGATCGACTGATTGGCCCGGTGTCAGGGTAATCTGACTGGGTGCAGTACTCTGTCTGCTACGGCATGGTGCTTCGGTGAGGCGGCATTGGGATCGATCCGCCACACCATCTTGATTTGAAAAGCTGTTGAATGCGACGATAAATCATATTCACGCTCACTCTCTCGCTCGCATTTAATTGCATAAACTAAAAAAAATCTGATGGAGTTTGTACATTTGTCGTTATTCTCCTGACTAATACTTATTTGGAATTCTTTTTTTCAAGTGGCTCTGTGTCTGCCTTGCTGCAGGGACCATGGATAAATCCTATCATGACGACGTTTTATCCAGAAAAGAAGATATTCTACCCAAAGTTCGGCCCCAAATAGATATTCAACCCCAAAAAGAATTTGATGCCCAAAATAAAGTAAGAAATTTGAATAGAGCTATCACGTCATTGGCCCCCAGATGGTGTTCTTGTCCGTGGCGGCAGAGTCTGGATTGTAAATAATATGCGATGTTTACATACGAAAATCTTCTTTGTGTGTGACGGTAATGAAGCTGATTATTTCGATCAAAAACTTGTCAAATTATTTTTTTGAAGTATACATACTGAAATATTAACCTAAAAAAAAGAGATTTGAATAAACATGCATTGAATGATTAATCAAAATGTAATTCGAGTCTATTTTGGTATTGTTGAGTCGTTCAGAGGGGGAGTTTTCAATTGTAACGCAAATATGTCAAACCAAAATCGTCTTGGTTCTTTCGAATTGTCAAACTTCCTAATAGACTGTGTAAAAATATAATTTTGAGTTGGGGAGTCATATTTTTTGTGCTAGTGAAAATCTTAACAATAACAGCCTTAAATATACCAAACTAAGGATCACATTTTGGTCAATAATATCTTCAATTTTATGCAATTGAAGAGCAAAATATTTCCAAGACTGATATTTTGATATGTAAACTCGAAGAAAAATGTGATTGGCCAGGTTTTGGGTAGAAAAGGATATCGGCTTGAAGTTCATCAATAAATTATCATAATTGAAAATTATTCCCCATCACAGTGAAAAATCGAATCAAACTGAGACGTGCCCATTGTTATTGTGTTAATGGGGTAAGGGTCCTTCGTGTTAATGCGTTACGGGTCCATTGTATTATTGGGAAAGCTTCCTGTCTGTTAATATGGTAACGGTTGGTGTCTTAACATGGTAAGTGTCCATTGTGTTAATGGGGTAAGGGTCCATTGTGTTAATATTGTAAGTGTCCATTCTGTTAATATTGTAAGGGTCTATTGTGATGAAAGGGTAAGGGTCCATTGTGTTGATTGGGTAAGGGTCCATTGTGTTAATATGGTAAGGGTACATTGTGTTAATATAGTAAGGGTACATTGTGTTAATATGGTAAGGGTACATTGTGTTAATATGGTAAGGATCGAGTGTGTTAATATGGTAAGGGTCCATTGTGTTAATATGGTAAGGGTACATTGTATTAATATGGTAAGGGTCGAGTGTGTTAATATGGTAAGGGTCCATTGTGTTAATATGGTAAGGGTACATTGTGTTAATATGGTAAGGGTACATTGTGTTAATATGGTAAGGGTCGAGTGTGTTAATATGGTAAGGGCCCATTGTGTTAATATGGTAAGGGTACATTGCGTTAATATGGTAAGGGTCGAGTGTGTTAATATGGTAAGGGTCGAATGTGTTAATATGGTAAGGGACGAGTGTGTTAATATGGTAAGGGTATATTGTGTTAATATGGTAAGGGTACATTGTGTTAATATGGTAAGGGTACATTGTGTTAATATGGTAAGGGTCGAATGTGTTAATATGGTAAGGGTCCATTGTGTTAATATGGTAAGGGTACATTGTGTTAATATGGTAAGGGTCGAGTGTGTTAATATGGTAAGGGTCCATTGTGTTAATATGGTACGGGTACATTGTGTTATTATGGTAAGGGTACATTGTGTTAATATAGTAAGGGTCCATTGTGTTACAATGGTAAGGGTACATTATGTTATTATGATGAGGGTCCATTATGTTGATGGAGAAAGAATCGGTTGTGTTAATATGGTAAGGGTCCATTGCGTTAATGGTGTAAGGGTCCATTTTGTTAATATGGTAAGGGTCCATTGTGTTAATGGGGTAAGGGTCCATTGTGAAGGGTCTATTGTGTTAATATGGTAAAGGTCCATTGTGTTAATGGGGTATGGTTTCATTGTGTTAATATGGTAAGGGTCCATTGTGTTGTTATTGTAAGGGTCCATTGTGTTAATATTTTAAGGGTCTATTGTGTTGATAGGGTAAGAGTCCATTACGTTTATATTGTAAGGTTCCATTGTGTTAATATTGTAAGGGTCCATTGTGTTAATATTGTATGAGTCCATTGTTATAATATGGTAAGGGTCCAATGTGCTCATATTGTAAGGGTCCATTGTGTTAATGGAGTAAGGGTCCATTGTTTTAATATTGCGAGTGTCCGTTGTGTTGATGGGGTAAGGAATCATTGTGTTGATAAGGTAAGAGTTCATTTTCTTATTAGGATAAGGCTCATTGTATTAATGGAGTAAGGTTCCTTTGCGTTAATATGGTAAGGGATTGTGTTGATGGAGTAAGGGTTCATTGTGTTGATAGGGTAAGTGTTCATTGTGGTGATGGGGTAAGGGTCCACTGTGTTGAAAGAGTAAGGTTCCATTGCGTTGATCGGGTGAAGGTCCATTGTGTTGATGGTGTAAGGCCCATTGTGTTGATATGGTAAGGGTACATTATGTTAATACGTTATGGTTCCATTGTGTTGATGGGTTAAGGGTCCATTGCGTTGAGGGGAGGGAGGGAATTTGGCTTAATGTCACACTCAAGTTTGTTTCACTCATATGGTGACAGTCAGTTTGGTTGGTAGAGGAAGTCGGAAAACCCGGAGAGATCCACCGCCCTTCGGCAAGTAACTGACAAACTTTCACACATGGACCAGCTGGGCTCGAACCCGTGTCGGTTCAGCGGTGTGAGGCTAGCGGTCACCAGCGAAGCGCCTTAGAACATTGCGTTGATGGAGTAAGGGTCCATTGTGTTGATGGGTTAAGGGTCCATTGCGTTGATGAAGTAAGGGTCCATTGTGTTGATATGGTAAGGGTACATTATGTTAATACGTTATGGTTCCATTGTGTTGATGGATTAAGGATCCATTGTGTTGATGGGTTAAGGATCCATTGCGTTGATGGAGTAATGATCCATTGTGTTGATGGGTTAAGGGTCCATTGCGTTGATGGAGTAAGGATCCATTGTGTTGATGGGTTAAAGGTCTATTGCGTTGATGGAGTAAGGGTCCATTGTGTTGATGGGATAAGGGTCCATTGCGTTGGTGGAGTAAGGGTCCATTGTGTTGCTATGGTAAGGGTACATTATGTTAATACGTTATGGTTCCATTGTGTTGATCGGTTAAGGGTCCACTGCGTTGATGGAGTAAGGGTCCATTGTGTTGATGGGTTAAGGGTCCATTGCGTTGATGGAGTAAGGATCCATTGTGTTGATGGGTTAAGGGTCCATTGCGTTGATGGAGTAAGGGTCCATTGTGTTGATGGGTTAATGGTCCATTGCGTTGATGGGGTAAGGAATCATTGTGTTGATAAGGTAAGAGTTCATTTTCTTATTAGGATAAGGCTCATTGTATTAATGGAGTAGGGTTCCTTTGCGTTAATATGGTAAGGGATTGTGTTGATGGAGTAAGGGTTCATTGTGTTGATAGGGTAAGGGTTCATTGTGGTGATGGGGTAAGGGTCCACTGTGTTGAAAGAGTAAGGTTCCATTGCGTTGATCGGGTGAAGGTCCATTGTGTTGATGGTGTAAGGCCCATTGTGTTGATATGGTAAGGGTACATTATGTTAATACGTTATGGTTCCATTGTGTTGATGGGTTAAGGGTCCATTGCGTTGATGGAGTAAGGGTCCATTGTGTTGATGGGCTAAGGGTCCATTGCGTTGATGAAGTAAATTGATATGGTAAGGGTACATTATGTTAATACGTTATGGTTCCATTGTGTTGATGGGTTAAGGGTCCATTGTGTTGATGGGTTAAGGGTCCATTGCGTTGATGGAGTAATGATCCATTGTGTTGATGGGTTAAGGGTCCATTGCGTTGATGGAGTAAGGATCCATTGTGTTGATGGGTTAAGGGTCTATTGCGTTGATGGAGTAAGGGTCCATTGTGTTGATGGGTTAAGGGTCCATTGCGTTGATGGAGTAAGGGTCCATTGTGTTGCTATGGTAAGGGTACATTATGTTAATACGTTATGGTTCCATTGTGTTGATCGGTTAAGGGTCCACTGCGTTGATGGAGTAAGGGTCCATTGTGTTGATGGGTTGGGGTCCATTGCGTTGATGGAGTAAGGATCCATTGTGTTGATGGGTTAAGGGTCCATTGCGTTGATGGAGTAAGGGTCCATTGTGTTGATGGGTTAATGGTCCATTACGTTGATGGAGTAAGGGTCGATTGTGTTAATGGGTTAAGGGCCCACTGCGTTGATGGAGTAAGGGTCCATTGTGTTGATATGGTAAGGGTACATTATGTTAATAAGTTATGGTTCCATTGTGTTGATGGGTTAAGGATCCATTGCGTTGATGGAGTAAGGATCCATTGTGTTGATGGGTTAACGGTCCATTGCGTTGATTGAGTAAGGGTTCATTGTGTTGATGGGTTAAGGGTCCATTGCGTTGATGGAGTGAGGGTCCATTGTGTTGATGGGTTAAGGGTCCATTGCGTTGATGGAGTAAGGATCCATTGTGTTGATGGGTTAAGGGTCCATTGCGTTGATGGAGTAAGGATCCATTGTGTTGATGGGTTAAGGGTCCATTGCGTTGATGGAGTAAGGACCCATTGTGTTGATGGGTTAAGGGTCCATTGCGTTGATGGAGTAAGGATCCATTGTGTTGATGGGTTAAGGGTCCATTGCGTTGATGGAGTAAGGATCCATTGTGTTGATGGGTTAAGGGTCCATTGCGTTGATGTAGTAAGGATCCATTGTGTTGATGGGTTAAGGGTCCATTGCGTTGATGGAGTAAGGGTCCATTGTGTTAATATGGTAAGTGTCCATTGTTTTAATTTGATACGAGTCCATTGTGTAATTATAACAAGGGTCCATTGTGTTAATATGGCAAGGGTCCATTGTGTTAATATGGTAAGGATCCATTGTGTAAATATAACAAGGGTCCATTGTGTTAATATGGCAAGGGTCCATTGTGTTAATATAGTAAGGGTCCATTGTGTTAATATGGCAAGGGTCCATTGTGTTAATATGGCACGGGTCTATTATGGTAAGGGATCATTGTGGTAATATGGTAAGGGTACATTGTGTTAATATGGTAAGGGTACATTGTGTTAATATGGTAATGGTCCGTTGTGTTAATATGGTAAGGGTACATTGTGTTAATATGGTAAGGGTACATTGTCTTAATATGGTAAGTGTCCATTGTGTTAATATGGTAAGGGTACATTGTGTTAATATGGTAAGGGTCCATTGTGTTAATATGGTAAGGGTACATTGTATTAATATGATAAGGGTACATTGTGTTAATATGGTAAGGGTACATTGTGTTAATATGGTAAGGGTACATTGTGTTAATATGGTAAGGGTCCATTGTGTTAATATGGTAAGGGTACATTGTGTTAATATGGTAAGGGTCCATTGTGTTAATATGGTAAGGGTACATTGTGTTAATATGGTAAGGGTACATTGTGTTAATATAGTTAGGGTCCATTGTGTTACAATGGTAAGGGTACATTATGTTATTATGATCAGGGTCCATTGTGCTAATATGGTAGGCCTATGTGATCAACGCAATTAAACTTTCCCCGATATGGGTCACTCAAGGTCGGTAGTAATCAAGCCACGCCATGCTAAAGCTATTATTCGTTGATGATTGTCAGGGGACATGATGATTGTCAGGATTCCAAACTCACGAAATATAACAGACAAAAGAACTGCTTCATGTTGCATTGTCGGTCTTTTGTCTAAGATATTGCCTTTTCAATGAGAGGTCTTATAACAAAGCCTTGCCATATTCTGTATAGCATTATGATTTCGGTTGTTCTGTATTGGATTAATTGCAGTGGGAAATACGGAAAATATTGCTTTATTTTTTTCATCCTATATTCAGAAACATAACACGGTGTCGACATATACCAATAATAATTGAATGGATTATTTCATGTGTCTTGCACTCAAAAGAATACAGCAATAATTATAATTGTTATATTTTGGAGCTTGAAATAAAATTATAAAATGGGTAAACGAAAGGAAAACCAAAAAAGCAAGATTCTGTGGAAAAAGAAAACTGATTCTCGTGGTCCTTCATATAAATTTCATATAAATTTCACACTTCAAGAGCTGATATCATATAAACACGTGTCATGATCATAAGGTGTTCAATAAGACATACTACGTATTTGCTCATTACAGGGTTTGTGTTTCACATGGCTTCTGGAAAAAAAACAGCAAGTCTCAAGTAAGTTTTTATATACATTTGTTGCAAAGGGAATTATCTCCCCCTAAATATCTGTCGTTCTCTGAGGCAATAGAGAACGTTTATTTCTAGAGGATAAATGTTTTTTTTTTAATTTCAGAATTTTTTCATCAGGTTGAGAGAAGAAGATCCATGAAAAAAAAGGGGTGGTCACCATACTAGTTAAAAATGTGGCAGCCAAATTGCATGTTTACCACTTAAAAGCCATAACACTGAATACATAGGAAAATTTGATCTTTTTTTTTTGCTTAATGCTCAATCAATCAAACTTCGCAAGGTCAAATTTCCCCCGTTTTGCTATATAATACTAAACACATATAGTTCTTGTTGAATATGTAATAAAAACAGGGGATACCAAAATGAGGATCACATAACAGACATTCTTAGAAAATATTTGCAGTATAACAGATAAACTTAGCCTCTCCAGTCCTATTTTCAGCAGGTGGTGGGGAAGTAGTATATAAAACACGGCACAGCGCATATTTTGCCGGGGGAGGTAACTCTTGCATCCGACAGGGGGCGCTGTTTTGACCTGTGAACATGTATTGACCTGTCTGTGGGGGTTTCCCATAACGTCACAGGGGTCATTGAGTGCAAGTGTGGGAGGTGGGTTCAAAATGGCGGCTGATGTGTCCAAAATGGCGGCGTGTGTGGTCAAAATGGCGGCGTGTGTGGTCAAAATGGCGGCGTGTGTGGTCAAAATGGCGGCGTGTGTGGTCAAAATGGCGGCTGTGGGTGTCCAAAATGGCAGTATATAAAGCGTATTACAGAGCCCATTGACCTACTTTTTTGTTCCCACCGGGTAAAATTTGCGGAGGAAATTGCGGAGGGCGCTGTTTTGACCTGTGAACATGTATTGACCTGTCTGTGGGGGTTTCCCATGACGATCACGTGTCGAAGATTCACGGAGATTCCCGAAGATGTCACGGAGATTCCCGAAAACACCCGAATGTCACGAAAAAACGTATAAAAGGGGAAAATTTTTAGGGGTTTGCTGCATTCTTTGGCCTATCTACGGTTGCAGAGCCATGACGGAGACCGAGCCCTATGCGGTTCGCCTTTTACAGCATGCGACCGTGGTCAGTTCACTCACGGGTTACTGAGCAGTGGTTCGGTCCATGTTTGCAGATGGCGACGACAACGAGGGGCGACGCCAGATCCTGAACGAGTTCACAGAAGCGGTCCTCGACAGAGTGCACTCGATGGCGAGGCGTGCCATCACTCACCACTACTGGACTATGACAGCCATCCTTGATGCTCGGGCTATGGACCACGAGCGCTCACGCCGGAACCAGCGACGGCTGGTTGGCCTCACAATAGTCTGCGCCCTATTGACCCTGGCGCTGTGGCATTGACAATATAAATACGAGGGTCAGACACAGTGTGTGTCATTCAACGATCGTCATTGGGTCAAGCATGTCACCCGTCCTACGAGCCATCCTACCGCTTACACCCCAGGTGGGGTTACACGTCTATGAAGATAAAGTCACCCTCGTGGAAGATCGGGATGCCTGTGGGTGGAGTTTGGAGTAGACATCCACTACGGTTACCCTACACCGTGATGGCTGGATCAAATTTAAACGGGTGTTGAGCGGTGAGCTCGACGGAAACCTCATCCACCTCGAGAACGCCAACTACGTACACCGTGGACCCTTCTTTGCCCGTGTGGGGCGTTACCACGATCCTACGCAAAGCTTCACCCTAGACCCTGATCTGTGGACAGCCTTGGAGAAAGTGGTGCCTATTGTGGACCAGCTCTTTACACCGGACGAGCGGTCATCAGACCAGTTGGGGTGGGCTCGTGCTATTGAGGACGCGCTGGCTGAACCCAATGAATAACTGTCTAGTCATGAACCAGACGACGAGGCTATAGACTACCCGGCTGAACTGAGTCAACCAACACAACGGTGGTAGAAACTTGTTATAAATAAACCATACTCTCCGGGTCCATCATCATTTTGTCACCATGAAGCGCTGGGATAAGGTGTTGGATAACTTATACTACAGTCCCGACAGTCCGGCTGCGTATAGTGCATTGTCGGCTCTCTATCGAGCGGCCAAACCCCAAGGGATACAACGTGCTCAAGTCCGAGATTGGTTAAGAAAACAAGACACCTATACCTTACATCGAGCTGTCCGTCGCCATTTTCTACGGAACCGGGTCATCGTGGGAGGAATAGATGCCCAGTGGCAAGCGGATTTGGTCGATATGAGTGCCTTTGCCAAACACAACGATGGGAATCGATATATCTTGACGTGCATCGATATCCTATCGAAGTATGCGTGGGTGGTACCCATCCGGACGAAAACGGGGGCGAATCTCATAGCGGCGTTCAAAGACATCTTCAAGACCGGGCGCAAACCTTTGTATTTGCAAACCGACGAAGGCACGGAATTCCTCAACAGACCGTTCCAAGCCTTTCTCAAGAAACAGAAGGTCTTCTTCTTCCATACGTACAACGAGACCAAGGCTTCCGTGGTGGAAAGGTTCAACAGGACATTCAAAGGCGCATGTATAAATATTTCACCTATAAGAATACAAGGCGGTACATCGAAGATCTCCCGAAACTTGTAAGGGGTTACAATCGAGCCTATCACCGGAGTATACAGAGAGCCCCCATTACCGTTACCCAACGCAATGAAGCCCAAGTCCGGCGTGTCTTGTACCCCATGCCATCGCAACGAGCACCGAAGGCGGTGTTCAAGGTCGGGGACCCTGTACGGATCAGTAAAGTCAAAGGCAAGTTCGAGAAAAGTTACTTGCCCAAATGGAGCGATGAGCACTTCCTGATTAAACGGCGCCTAACCCGACAGCAGCGAGTCTATGAACTGGAAGATCTTCAAGGGGAAACGTTGCAAGGCACGTTCTACGAGACGGAATTACAGCCTGTGGTAAAAACACAGCAAGACTACTACACGGTGGAGCAGATTTTGAAAACGGAACGTCGACGTGGCAAACTGTTTCATTTCGTGAAATGGCAAGGCTGGCCCAGTTCCTTCAATTCCTGGGTCGCTGCCAACCAGGTGAAACGACTATAAAGCCAGACACCACTACCGTCCTCCTTCATTCCACGGTCGACCATGAACACGGTGCAACCGTCTCTCAACACAGCGTCTTCCAAAACGCGCAAAGCGCAAGTGGGCTTTGTGGTGATAGTGCTAACCCTGCTGAGTGTGTTGTACGGAGGTGTGTTTTACGACATAGCGTATGTCAGCACGTTACTTAACCAACTGAGAACACCAGCCATCAGTGAAACCGGTCTACAGAGAGCACCAGTCAACCCCGTATCGAGCCCAGTCACCACCACACCCCGTGTACAAGCCACAACGAGTGTAAGCTCCAGACCTACACCAAGTACACCCACTACGTCTGAAGACCCACCGGATTTCATCCCTCACAGTGAACCGACAACGACGACCCACGTTGTACCCACCCCCATCATCATCCCTGACAGTGAACAGACAACGACGACCGACGTTGTACCCACCACTCCAGTTCACTCGTACCAAATTTACAAGAGCGGGTTACCACGACAACGGATACACCTCCAACCATGGATCCTCGGTGGGAGCATCCCTTCACGTGTCTCATCGCAGGACCGACAGGTTCCGGCAAAACGCACTTCGTCAGGAAGCTCCTTCAACACGCCGACAGCATGATCACCCCACCTATTGCTCGAGTCGTGTGGTGTTACGGAGAATGGCAGGAAGTGTATGCAGCAATGCCCCACATCACGTTCGTGGAAGGCCTACCTAACCTGGCTGATTTGGAACCCGACACCTTGGTGGTTCTGGATGATCTCATGGCGGAGACGGACAGTCGGGTGACCCAACTCTTTACCAAAGGCAGCCACCATCGACGGCTCAGCATCATCTACATTGTGCAGAATTTGTTCAGTAAAAACAAAGAACATCGGAACATCAGCTTAAATGCCCACTACCTGGTGGTCTTCAAAAACCCGAGAGATACCACTCAATTGCTGCACCTGGCGAGATAGATGTATCCCGGCCGCACACCGTTTGCGTTGGAAGCCTTTAAAGATGCCACAACCCCTCAGAACGGGTATATGCTCTTCGACCTGAAGCAAGCCACCCCCGAACACCTTCGACTACGGACCGGCATCTTTCCCGGAGAGACCCACCACGTGTACATGCAAAAATAATGTAAACACACCCACAGTGGCTCCCCCAGCTGGGGTGTGTGTGTTATGATGATGGGGATAATAAAAAGAATGAATACCACAGCAGGGTTGATTTTTTGTCTCTGAAGTAGATAAAAAGAGCAGAGTTGTGGGTTCTAGCATTAGTTGTACATGATGTCTGCGCGAGTACGGAAGCACGCCCCGACGCTCCGTGTATTGAAGACGGCCCCACCCGAGTTAGTCCGAACCATTGTACGCGGGGCGGACCCTGCTCTCGTGTGCTGTCTGTGCGAGATTGGACTCAATATCTTAAAAGGCAACGTACCACTGACTCCGGCTCAGAAGACCAAGTTGGCCAAGCATAAGACAGGTCTCCGAACCTTAGTCCAGAAGCGGGTCTCTCAAACACAAAAAAAAGGTGTTACAGAAAGGTGGATTTCTCGGGGCTATCTTAGCACCGTTGGCCGCTTCCGTGTTGGGTCCAGTATTGGGTGGACTCTTCGGCCGACAATGAACCATACGAAAAAAATGGTCCTCGTCGAACCTCGGCTCCTTCAAAACCTCCAATCGCCCTACCCTGTCCCACCTACGGTGAAGACCATAAACACCCTCGATGGAGAGAGACAACAGATCTTACAGAGACCGGGGTTAAGCGACAGTGAGAAAGTACAACGGTACAATGACACGCTTCAACGGTACATGACGTTCATGGACCAATACAAAACCCTCTCTACTCCAGCACCACCACCACCACGTGACGCACCGCCGACCTCAGCACCGCTCCAACAGCCGGGTGGGGTACCACCCACAGCCCCACAGTGGGTGGAAGACGAAGTCCTGAAGAGTGTACCTGCCTCGTTCAAGAAACAAGCTGGCCTGGTATTACAACGGATGAAACAGAATCCTAACATGACTTGGAATGATAAAGGCGAACTCCTGGTACAGAATCAGGTGGTCCCGGGGACCCACATGACGGATTTAGTGAATGATGTGATGCGTCAACGCAGGTCGCACACCGATCCTCGAGGATGGGAGGTCTTCGCTCAAGGTTTGAAAGACATGCATGTACCACAGGAATTGGTGGGGAACCCCCAGCGCTGGGCCTTTATGCAGCGAACCCAGAAATCGCCGAGTGGCCCACTACCTTCTTGGGAAGCCGACTGGGAACCGGAGTCACCCCCCAAAACTCCACCACCACCACAACGGGCACCTTCCTTTCAAACCTTTAAAAAACCACCCTCGATCAGGACACCCCACATCTCCAGAACCGTGACACGTAACAAGTCAACGCGACGAACACGACGCCGGACACAACCGCCCAAGGCCTGGAACACCTATTAAAACCAACAGCAGTAGCAGGACAGCTCAGTCGCCATGTTTTACCTCACCCTACCCAGTAACAGTTCGCTGGATGTGTTTCCTGACAACACCGTGGCCAAGTACGTGACCCAGTTACCGCAACCGTTGCATTTACCTGGACGATGGGAATGTGGCCTCGTGGGTATCCAATACCCTTACTCGTGGTACAACGTGCGAGCCAATGAAGTGTGGTACGAGGTGACCTACGAAGACAAAAAACACCCGACTCACTCTGCCCGAAGGCCAATACGATACCCCCAAAGAGTTCATGGGTGGGCTGTCAAGACTGTTGCATTATAAGGCTCTACGGGAGGTCACGAATAGTTCAAAACCCATCAAATCCTATCCCTTCAAGAATCACGTGGACTTCGATTACAATGCACACAACGACAAGGCAGAGCTTATCGTCTCCGGCAAGGCGAGTGTCGTACTGAGTCCTATCCTACAGCAAATGCTGGGTTTCGATCTAAAGACGTTCGCTGGTCCCACCGAACACCATGGCGAGATGCCGATGGATATGAAGTCGGGTATGTACGGACTCTACGTCTACTCGGACGTGGTGGACAACCACATCGTGGGCGATATCAACACACCTCTGTTACGGGTGGTCCCCATTAAAAAGACGTATGGAGGTCAAGTCACCCACAGTTTCACCCACATGCTCTACTTGCCCGTACGACAAACCGACATCAACACGATCACGGTGGATATAAGAGATGACACGGGACGACCGGTGGCATTCGAACGAGGAAAAGTGGTGCTGACACTTCATTTTCGACAAGCACGTGCTCCCCACTTTGCATAATGAAAGTACCTTACGAGTGCAATGCACGCAGCTATATGGACTATTATGCCCAACAGGCCGGAGGTGGCTTTCCGGTCTTTAGCGGTGCACGCATGCAACGAGGACATGGACTGGGGAACATACTCGGGAGCATCGTTAAAACGTTCCTGCCCTTGGTGACGCGTGGGGTGAAAGCAATGGGTAAACAAGCGGTACGCAGTGGACTGCAAATGGCTGGTGATGCCTTGGGGGGTACGGCACCCAAAGAAGCCTTGAAACGGCGGGCCAAAGAAGCGGGAGGCGTCTTGGTGGCCAAAGCACAACGCACCGTAGGGAATAAAAGAGCTGCCCCACCGAGACCACGCACCAGTCGACGACCGACCCAGCGACGACGCACATCGAAGAAGACAAAGGATATCTTTTCTTAAACATGTCCTTGATCCACGCCGAGTCCTGCCCCTCCACCAACAGTGAATTTGATTTGTGGACCGTGCCGCCCACACAGACCAGTGCCGAACAAGGATTATGGGTGGAGCATCTCCCGCTCTCCAGCATCAACGAAACCGGGCCCATCGAGTTCACCATCACTAATGCAGATACGGCCTATGTGGATTTAGCCCATACATACTTGTATGTGAAAGCCAAGGTGGTCAGTGGGGATGGCACCAGAATCGTCCAAGCTGCAACGGTGGGCCCGACGAATCTCTGGCTGCACTCGATGTTTCAACAGGTGGATATCTTTCTCAGCGACAAACTCATCAGTGACTCCACCAACACGTACCCGTACCGAGCCTACATCGAGACACTGTTGTCGTATGGCCGAGAGGCTAAAAAGTCTCAGCTGACAGCCGGTTTATTCTACCAGGACACACCCGAGCACATGGACACGGTGGACAATGTGGGATATAACAAACGGAAGGCTTTCACTGCGAACAGTGCCTCGGCGGATATGATGGGTCGACTGCACACAGACATGTTCATGCAAGACCGGTACCTCTTGAACAAGATCCCCATCAAAATCCGACTGATACGGGCGCCTCCGACCTTCGCCTTGATGGCCACTAACGTAGACGGGCATGCAGCGGACTATAAGATTGTCATCCAAGAGGCAGTGCTGTATGTCCGAAAAGTGAAACCGAATCCAGCCGTTCAATTGGGACACATGAAAGCCTTGGAAACAAAACCAGCCCAGTACCCTATCCGACGTGTACAAACCAAAGTGTTCTCTGTGCCTGCTGGAAATATGGGCGCCAACAAAGAAAACCTGTTCCTGGGGGAACTACCCAAGCGATTGATCCTGGCCTGTGTGGAAAATACCAATTTCAGCGGAGCCTACCCAGAGAATCCGTTTGAATTTCAACATTTCGGCATCAATTTTGTGGCCCTGCATGTGGATGGACAACAGGTGCCAGCCACGGCCTTAACACCGAACTTTGGGCGCAGGAATTCCATTCGAGCCTATCAGAGCCTGTTTACAGCCACCGGTCAAATCAACCAGGACGAAGGGAATTTCATCAGTCGGGAGCACTACGCGAACGGATACACGTTGTTCTGTTTCGATCTGACCCCCACCTTAGAGAACGACGATCAGCTGGCCCTGGCCAAGCAAGGCAATTTACGGTTGGAAATTCACTTTGCACGAGCCCTGGCGACCACCGTCAATGTGATCTGCTACGCCAAGTTTGACAACATCATTCAAGTGGACAAGGCGCGCGACGTGCTGTGTGACTTCTCCACCTAACATGGATACAGGCCAGATAACCACCGTGCTGGAGAATGACCCAGAGACACGTATGGTCTTTCAAGGGGTGTTCGCCCGAGATGTGTTTCCATCAGACCGTATGCACCCTGCTGCTTACGTTCTCAACACGGACCCGATGGATCGGCCCGGTGAACACTGGGTGGCCGTGTACTTGACAGAACAGCAGGGCGAATACTTTGACCCGTACGGCCTGCCACCCCTCCATCCCGATTTAACAGACTTCATGGATCAAGGCACAGAGACGTGGTGTTGGAACAGTCAAACGTTGCAAAGCCTGACCAGTGGCGTGTGCGGACAATATTGCTTGTTTTACCTGTACCATCGATGCCGGGGAAGACCCTTATCTACCATCGTACAGATGTTTGACGAGTACCCCAAGGCCGAGGACCGCGATGTACTCGTCTATGACTGGGCCGCCCATCATTTCAATGTACAAGCCCCGTTCTGGGCTTGAATTCTTTCAATGTACACACGCCCGCTGTTCTGGGCTTAAGTTTACAAGCCCCTTGTTCTGGGCTTCAATGTACAAGCCCCTTGTTCTGGGCTTCAGTACTTTCAATGTACAAGCCCCTTGTTCTGGGCTTCAGTTTTCACGTGGTTGTTCTCACGTTGTTGTTGTTCACTGAATAAAAAACAAAATGAGATCTCACCAAAAAACCCTGTCTTCTGTGTTTTATTCATAATGCATCAATGCCCAATGTGGAGATTCAGTCAAACTGAAATCAGTGGTGTAGGATGGGGCCAAAATGTAACCTATCAAGGTTAGAATGCAAGCATTCTCGTCTCGCGAGACTCCCTACTGCGAGAAAGAGTCTCACGCGTAAATGGGAACCATCCCCCCAAAATTTGGGGGGTGAGTAGGCGGCGTATGATTATCTGGCTTGTCACTGACCTGCTGGCTCCGCCGAGTTAGAAGCGAATTGCTAAACATAACGTGGGCTATATAATTGGGAAATGACTCTTTCCGTTTCGGAGCATATCAATCGCGAACAAATTATTGTCGGTATGTATACTTGGCCGTCAATGCGAGTTATCTAATACAGGAAGTAGTTCACGGGTAGACACGGCTCGCTTTGAGAATGATGTCATACTGCCTCGCTTTGAGATTGGAGATTCAAAAATGTCACCAGTTTACATGAGAGTCGCTTTGGTCTCCCGCGGGTAGACACGGCTCTCTTTGAGAATGGAATGCAAGCGCACTACAGTAAAAATAGAGAGCCAATGAAATCAGCCCACAGACCAAGTACGTGTTTTTGGTCTAGGTTTGGAGCGGGCATTTCATTGAGGTGCGTGTATACGGTGAGTGAAGACTCGTCCAACACGTATAGATCAAGTTTATGACTATAAGTTCTATGTATTCTCCGAACCTTGCCGAAAGGGAGATCGTTTGACCTGGATGTGACCTTTGACCTTTTGACCCGCACGCGCGCACTGCCGATGATGACGCGTGCGCGCGCGCGCTGCGGCCGGAAAACCCACGCGCGCGCGCGCTGCGGCCAGGGCGGGCCAGGCCGGGGAAACATTTGGAACTCTTTCAGTGCTCGGGATGTGACCCATCAATACGCAGAAACCCAACAGAGGTGTTAAGACCATGATATAACCTGCTCGGAGCATGGTTAGTACGAATGTTTCGGTGGTGGTGGTGTTCAATAAAAAAACTTCATGAAAACCCAAGTGAAGTTCGAATATTTATTAAGGTGAACAAGTGAACAAGAATGTATGTACAAGTATATAAGAACGCTGCAAACAAGAATTGAGGTGAACGTATGTATAGAGAGAAAGAAATCACAGTGGAGTATATAACAGTTAAACCGAGTCATCGAACTGACGTATATCGTGTACTTATTCAAAAGAATGACAAACAAGTTCATGGTGTAATGTATATATAGAGAGTAATTTAGAGTCCAAATATGTATGTCCATTAGAAAAGTCCGGGTATAATATATGTTCACAAGTCCAGGTAAGTGGTACTGATGCAATCGGGAAGAACTTTACGTTTCGGGTAGAAAAATGTGAAGGCATCTCGTTTCTGGATGTAGGTTCGCATCTGGTGGTCGACGACGCGGAATCCTCGGTTAGTGCCACTCGCACTGGTCTGGCTTTGGAGCACGTTCAGGTACAAGGCTTTGTCGATGTTGGGGTCACGCCGGTTCACCCCTTTGCAACGATCATGGCATCTCCGCTCCACTCCAGCTTGAAGAGGCCCGGCGTCCGCTTGTCGTACTGGTAATGGTCACGTCGAGGTAGCCACTGGTCCCGTTCCACCTCATACTGTGCGCGTATCTCAGGTTTCACCAGGGACTCCCAATCCGCATTAGAGACGGCCATGTGGGCAGAGTCCGTGTCCATTTCCATGAGTTGCCAATCGGATGGGTCGAAATACACACCCATGAAATCATAGACGAACTGGAGCATTCTCAGCTTGGCCACCTGGTATACCATACATCCAATTTGGAGGGGTAGGTTGTAGCGAATGACCCTTTTGGCTGAAGAGATTTCATATGTATCATCATCGATGACGTCGACGGACCGAAACAGACGCGAGTTGATCTTTTTGCGGCCTTGTGGTGTAGTACAGATATTGACGTTGACGTGCTTGTCTTGGTTGGTGACCGTTTTTCCGTAGTAACCATTGCCTGTCAATTTCCAAGATTCACCGATGATGGCCTGACTAGGATCTTGATCGCCTTGACGACGGGCAGACGTGACGATGTCGGCATTCCGCGCGAAACAGGCATTGGGTACGTACTGAAGGATTTGGTACACGCGCGTCACTTCGAGGCCATGGCTCATGTACCACTGTAGCAGAGGGGTACCCAGCAAGATTTTCTCTGCCCACATACTCCCAATCAACATTCGACGAGGTTGTTTCAATACGTCATGTTCCTCAGCATAGGCGCCCATGGTCTCTCCAATGTCAGCCCGACCCACCAGCATGTTCTTGAAGATAGGCGGGCACTGGGCGAAGAGGGGCTTGAGATGGTCGGGAACATACAGATCACATTCGACAAATCCATACAGGGTCCCGGAACGAACGGCGTGGAAAAGCTGTGGCAGGGTCAAGAGTGGTTGGCGACTGAGCGGGTACTCGCGCGCTTTAAGGAAGTCGCGTAAGTGTGGGAGGGCCTGGCACATGGTGTGAAATTCACACTCCCACAGTTCGATAAGATCGTAGCCCAACTCTTTGACGTAATCTCCATTCTCCACCACTTCTGCTCGTAATTCTTCTGCCGATTTCCCACGTCGTTCGTTGAAGCGTCCAGCGCTGAAAGGACATTGGTGGCCGTGCCAGTAACACCCATAAAATTGAAATACGGTCGGTGTTCCTTGTACAAGGGCAAACCCATCGACGGGGAGTCGACGATCTCCTATGCGCTTCTCTGTGGCGTTGGTCTGATGGCGTATATAAATTCCCCGTCGATCGGCTTCCCAATCCAACCACTGGTCGGCGAGATGTTTGTACGGCGTACGTTGAGGTGTGAAATGTTGACCGTCTGCCAACCAGCGCGTATAATGCCCGCTGGGCATGGGTTGGGCGAGAGACCACAGGTACAGGGCATTGGCGTCAAATCCAATGATTTTGGCACAGGGTTTCCCACCGGGAAGAGTAGTGACATCCTTCTCATGGTAGCGGTGAAAAATAAGGCTAGGTCCGCCGACGATGTTTAAACAATCGTACATGTCCTCATCTTTTTGTTGTATCAGCGAGAAGTAGGTAGGACACTCTTGGAAGAGATGGCGAAGCGCGAGACCCGGTAAACTCAAACACTCCTTGAAGATGTCGACGTGCATCTCGCGACGAAAGAGTTGAACCATTTTCTCGGCCGCTTCGAGGAAAGGGACCACATCTAAGTTGTTATACCACACCAGGAAATCTCGCAAGGTCTGCATGTGTTGGTCATTCCATACCTGCTGTAGTTCCTGGTACGTATCTTCCGAACATTCCACTTGCTTGAGATCGACGAAGAACGCGTCCCGGGATGGCAACTGTGTTTCCTCCAAGCGGTCGAGCGTCGATATATAGGTGTAAGGGAACTTCCCTTTGGTTTGTGCACAGTCATAGGCCTTCACCCACTGATCGTAGCTATAATTGGGAGCTAAGTAATTCCGTACATCCAGGAAATGGAGTGATGTGGTGGTGAGGGCCATGTGGTTGTTGATCTTTTTGATGACGGACTTGATGGTATCGGACTGGGCCAAGTAAGGGTAGAGAAATTCCTTCACCATGTTGAGATCGTATCGCCCCGAGTTGAATCCGAGCACCGGTAACTGGCCTAAGTATTGCAGGAAGCGGATGTTCAATTTCTCCGCATACGGTTTAGGTAAAGGGACATCCTGCGGTTGCATGGGCTCCGGCTTCTCGGACTCTGACTCGGACTCTTCATCGTCACTGAACGATACACCCAGTGTAGGAATCCGGTCGTCGAGTTGGTCCAGTACGTCCTGGAACTTGGACACCAATAGTTCTGTACTAGCCGCACTGACTACCTCTAAATAGTCCATCATGCGGGTAATCAAGTCATGGGCGTCGTCGGCGGACACGAAACACACCGGTGCAGCGTCATAGCCAGGTACATTGCTGGAAATACTCACACTCAGGGGAATATGGCGCTGTGTCCACTGTGTTTTCGCCGAGGCTGCGTCCATCGGTTCCAAAATCGCCTCGAAATCGTAACATGCCCGGTAGGGGAAATAACGATGCTCTTCCGGTATGATGAGACCTTCATCCGCCAGTTCCTCGATGATGGTGGGCGTGTTATGGTACACACCGCCAGGAAATTTCCGTTTGACAGTGTGATCACAAATCTTCTCGTGTCGATGTAAAAGCCCAGAGTGTTTGAACACCCGATGGCATTGGGCACAACTGTAGGATTGCGCGTACAGACTCATATCATAGATCAGGGAAAAATGATTCACCCCGCCGTCGTCGAAGATGTTGACTTTCATGGTGGAAGCATACCGTTCTGAAGACCGATGCACCAATTCAGCCACAAATGTGTCGTCCTCCTCTTCATCCTCCTTCTCTTCCCGTAGTAAACGGTACACAAAGATATTGACGTTGAACAGTGACTCCACGACATCCAAATTCTTAAATGGGACTCCCCGGAACTGCCGCGCGTCCAGGTCTCGTTCCTCTAAATATTGTCTCCAATAGATATTGGCCCTACTATCACAAGCCCGGGGATGACATTCGTTCAAATGGATGGCTAAACACCGGAACAGACATTTCTGGTCTTTGTAGGGTCCATTTGCGCCTTGTGTTAATGCATACAGTCCTTTTCGATTGCGCAGCCAAGGGGGTAGTAGTACAGGGGCACCGATAGGATGATCTCTCATTTTGGTCACGAAAAATGTCACGTTGGTGACCATTTCCACAGTCCACTTGGTATTGGGGCGTTGCAACCGGGCCCATTCCAATGGGTCCAACGTAGTCAGTTGGTCGATGAGGGGCTCCAGTGACGCACGATTGATGATGGTGAATGGCTTGTCAAACACATAGGTATTATTGCTCGGATAAAAATACCGTACCTGGTCCGTCTCTTTGTGCCGTACAATATAGCCGAATGTCATATTCACTTTGAACGCTGTCACTTGGTCTCTGAAAATGTTCTCGGCATAGTTAGGAAGATACGTGAGGTCCTGTAGCCGGAAATTATACAAATCTTGAATAGGGCGATGAAGGTGGAAACATCGTCGGATGGTGCTCCAATGGCGCCGATAGATGTCACTCACAGGGTGGTCTTCGGGCAAGGCGTCAGCGGGAGGCACAGCTGGATCCTCAGGAAAGTCGTGTTCGCCTCTCACATTGTCACGCACCAAGGAAGATCTCGATCGGTCACGTCGCCTCATCCTGATCGTATATACTCCTGTAAAATAGAGCCGATTTTGACAATGAATCGGTCACGACTTCTTATTTCTTTGGAGGGGCAAGGTCAATAGGACTTGCACTTTTTATACTACTAAAATGTGAAGTAGATTACATCTTACATAGGCCTTAAGGCCGTGATATGCATATCACCTTGAAGTATTCTGGGGCATGGTCAGTACTTCCCAATTTTCCCTTTGTCTACTACTCTCCGATTTTTTATTTTTTTTATTATTATTATTTATTTATTTATTTATTTTATTTTTTTTTATTCATTTTTTTCCCCCGAGAGCTACAACATGACACCTTCCACGCCCCATTCGAACCCATAGCGGTCCCTCTCATCCCAAACACCCCTCCACACACACACACACACACACCCAAAAATGAACATGTGGGAATAAGGACCTACAAGAGGCTTGGCCTAAATTGAATTTTATTGTACAAACACTCAAGATGAGCAGGTACATAACAAATGTAACATACAATCACAAAGATACAGTGGCAATAGTTTTGGTCCAATACAACATGGCCTAGTGCGAGTTGTCTCCCTTGCGTAATACGGTTCAGATGGCGCTATGGTTGGAAATGTGCGATTATCCGGGGGAATGATGCCAATTGCCATCCTATGCGCCATTTTGTGACACAATTCGTGCATCATATTATTCTAGAATGTATTGTGAACAGTTTGAGATAAATTGAGACGTACGGGTAAGAGAGATAGAGATGGTGTACGGATATTTCATGATGTAGCGGGAATGTGTAACGTAGTACAAATGTACGGTGTCCCATTCCGTGTTCCTTGTCAAGTTGCTGGGAAAATATGCCAGAGGACTGACTGCATAGCCCTATGTGGAGAATTACTCGAGCGTTATACGTGAAATTTGCATTTATAAATGGTCCATAACCGGCAGTGGACGTCCATGCAATCGCGCGAATGAAACTAAAAATAGAGGTGTTTTGTTGACATAAAAACAGCTGATCCGTGTGAAGGATGGTCGAGTTACACGAGAAAATTCTGCCAATATATAAATGCCTACCTGTAGATACTAAAATTGGCCGCTAAAAGTTTCCATAATATAGGGAAATAACTGTGATGTCTTTTTTCACTGTGACACGTTCTCCTAAAGACCTAAGCTGAAAGAAAAATTTCGAGAAGGGGGGGAGGGGGGTATTTCCTAGCATAGATATTATTAAAAAATAATTTATATTACATACGTGTAAGGTGTTGATTGGTGTTACTGAGTGATACTGGTCAGCTGCATCTCATCAATGAGGCGAACACGGTACTTTTGAAGCTTCACTTGCTGGGATGACTCCATGACTGTGGGCTCAGGCTGGTGAAAAACGGTGTAATAGTCTGGTGAATTTGCACTGGTAAAATGAAAAAAAGTAAAAGGTTCTCCACAGCTCATACAAGCAGGCAAGCAGGCTGGCTAGAGGTGAGGCAGGCAGGCAGGCAGGCAGGCAGGCTAGAGGTGAGGCAGGCAGGCAGGCAGGCAGGCAGGCTGGTCAGGTCAGGTAAGTCAGGCAAGTAGTGCAATGAATACACCCCACCGCTAAAAATCGCCTCCTTTTATACGTTTTTCTACAATCGGCCATTTTGACCACACACGCCGCCATTTTGACCACACACATGCCGCCATTTTGACCACACACGCCGCCATTTTGACCACACACGCCGCCATTTTGACCACACACGCCGCCATTTTGACCACACATGCCGCCATTTTGACCACCACACGCCGCCATTTTGACCACACACGCCGCCATTTTGACCACACACGCCGCCATTTTGACCACACACGCCGCCATTTTGACCACACATGCCGCCATTTTGACCACACCGCCATTTTGACCACACACGCCGCCATTTTGACCACACACGCCGCCATTTTGACCACACACTCCGCCATTTTGACCACACACGCCGCCATTTTGACCACACACGCCGCCATTTTGACCACACACGCCGCCATTTTGACCACACACGCCGCCATTTTGACCACACACGCCGCCATTTTGGACACATCAGCCGCCATTTTGAACCCACCTCCCACACTTGCACTCAATGACCCCTGTGACGTCATGGGAAACCCCCACAGACAGGTCAATACATGTTCACAGGTCAAAACAGCGCCCCCTGTCGGATGCAAGAGTTACCTGCCCCGGCAAAATATGCGCTGTGCCGTGTTTTATATACTACTTGGGGGCGAGGAATCGAGGTGAGGGTAGGGAATATTATTGGAGATTCATTTATTAGCCATTTACAGGTTTCTTTTTTGTTAAAATTTACTTCTGGTGGATGTCAGAGGCATAATGTTCAACCTCGGGAGCACTTTGCACTTTCCAGCCGTTGAATGTCAACGTTTCGGTCAGTTCTATTACACTATCGAACTACCAGTAAAACGCATAAATGGTTCTGTTGTGACTTTTGTTGATTTGTATCCCATTTTGAATCCAGGTAAATCCTAGATCCTCGCAGAGGGTTTACCTGGATATTTTTGGTGATTCGAAGAGGTTCTTGAGTCGACGACTCTATTATATACATCTCGTACATTTCATCCCCCTCTCCCCCATCCCGCGCTTGTTTTGAATTTGCATGTCGGTCTCCACAGCCTGCTGTTTTTGCTTTGACTTCCGATATCGATTTTCGCTTGACATCAAAGCAGTTTGTCCCGGGAAGAAATTGAAAGCTGTCACATCTCATACCTCGCAGCGGATTGGCCTGATCAACCAGCTTAGCGCGTTCACTTTTGATTCAGGGGAAACCCCTTGATCTAATTTATATATCGATTTCCGCTTGTATATAGTGTATCGATCCCAACAGATCGATCGATACACTGGCTCGCGAGGATGGAGATGTCTGGGAATTCAGCTTGTTTTGAAAAATTCAACCAGTCACCATGTTGTAACCCCATAAGAGCAGGAAAATGAACGTCCTCTACTCCCTTAAATTCGAAGGTTTGAAAATCTGCTTCCGGTAAGCAATCGCATCTCTTTCCCTTTTCGCATACGTTCCGGCAATTGTTTTAAATAATAGACTGAGAAACTGTTTTGGAATATTTGCATGAAAAATTATTTTATAAAGGGGAATGTCTTTATCTATTTTGCACATATGACCCAACATCTCCTTTATAAATCATATTTTTAATATTCTACAATTCATTCATTAAAATATTTGTGAGGGGCTGATACTTACCGGAAGTTTTCTGTACTCTAGTGGAATAAGGGAGAGAAAACCCTATCCGCAGTTTCGCGGGGTGTAAGGTGGTTTCCCGCCCATCGCGAAACTCTTGTTTGGAGAGCCTTCGGCAATCAACTGCTTCTACTCTGTCGATCGTTTTTTTTAATACTCTTTCACGATTTGTTAGCTCCTTGACAATGCCGAGAGTTACCCCCCTTGTATTATGCACGCCATGTGTAGTATTTTTGGCGTTCAACTAGCTAATATCTGCTAAAATAGAAAACTGATATTTGAGGTTAACATTTCATATACTAGCGTGCGTCTTTGCATTCGAATAAGGTACTTTGAAGAAAGAGAAATTGTGCGTCGCCAGGTCAGATGTTCGACCTAGATCAAGTTCGGTTTTTGCCTGATGCTCTATATTGACAATATTTTTATTTATATATGTTTAACTGCTGTCAATACAACCGAACGATAGTTAGCACACTATTGTGAAACGAGAAGAAAACGTCATTAAGCGCTTAATTAGAAAACGAGTATAATTATTAACTCATATTTTACGGTGTTGTATCAGAATCATTTTTTTCCGCTTGTTTATTTGGTGAGACAGTGAGCGAGTGGGAACTTGCCCACTTACGCTGCAAATATGCGAAGAGAAACGTTCCCGGAACTAAAGGGTTCTGGTTATTAACCCATACCAAAATGTGTACTTATTGCGACCATATTGTGTACTTATTGCGACAATATTGTGTAACTATTACAACCATAATGTGAAACTATTGCAACCACACGGTGTAAAATTAACAGCCATAAATTGTAACTATCGCAACCATAATCTGTAACTATTACAACTATAATATGAAAATATCGCAACCATAATGTGGAATTATTGCATCCATATTGTGTAAAATTTACAACCATAATGTGTAAATATTGCAACCATAATGTGTAACTATTACAACCATAATATGTAACTATTACAACCATAATGTGGAACTGTTGCAACCATATTGTGTAAAATTTACAACCATAATGTGTAACTATTGCAATTTACAACCGTAATGTGTAACTATTGCAACCATAATGTGTAACTATTGCAGATAGGCCTATATTGTGTAACTATTACAACCATAACGTGTAACCATTGCAATCATAATGTGGAACTATTACAACCATAACGTGCAACCATAATGTACAATTATGGCAACCATAATGTACAATTATTGCAACCATAATTTACAGTCTATTACCAACATAATGTGTAAATTATACAACCGTAATGTGAAACTATTGTAAAGATGCAACGATAATGTGTAATTATTGCAACCATAACGTGGAACATTGCAAGCATAATGTGGAATTATTGCAACCATAATTTGGAACTACTCCAAGCATAATGTGTAATTATTGCAACCATAATGCGTAACTATACAACCATAAAGTGTAATTATTGCAACCATAATGCGTAATTAACACAACCATAATGTGTAATTATTGCAACCATAACGTGTAATTATTATAACCATTTGTGAGTATTACAACCATAATGTTTAACAACTGGAACCATAATGTGTAATTGTTACAATCATAACGTGTAACAACTGCAACCATAATGTGTAACTATTTCAAATACTGTGATCGTCCGGACACTATATTATTTCAATTCATAGATGCAGCAAGTGTGGCTCTAAATGCTCAGTGAAATTCGAAATCCTGTGGTAAGATAAACAGGGTTGCAAAATACTTTGGCCGAAGCTTGTGAAAACAGCTTTCTGCAAGTAAGTAACATTTTCACATATTCAGATTCTGCATACCCGCTTTGATTGATTTCCGGCTGAAACTTGGCGCACAGGAAGGAGCATTCAGTCTGTGTGGCTAAAAACTGACGCAGGAAGCGTTAATCTACATACGCAACCAATGGAAAAATGCATCCAAGTAGCTAATGGATCTAATTAAAAATGTTTCTATCAACTTGAATTCTATGTCGAGCCGAAAAGAGTTTCCCTAGTGCTTCAGCGCAGAGGAGAACCATTTTCTGTTATAACACTCATTTAACCTTCCTAAAGGGGTCCTAATTCCCTGATAGTGTAAAGTGAGAAGATATGTTCTGATTTAATTTTTATTAAACTTTTCAGCAACAAGAAGTGCAAGTTACCGTGTAAGTGTCCTGGTCGATGCAAACGTTCCTTCCCAGTCAAAGTCAAGGTTTAAGTGTCGTGCTATGGAGTCAAGAAATGTAAAAAGATCGTTGTCTACATGTTGTAAATATTCAGCTAAATGAAACGGTTTGGCCCCCAAGTGATTTAAAAAAATCAGGCTTGTGGCATCACAGATGGTTCATTGGATATTTCAAATAATGTTGGTCCCTAATACCTGTTAAAAGAGTTACTACTTTAGCATACGAAACAAACCCTTAGGTGTTAAGCTGATGAATTAAAAAAAAAAAAAAAAAAAAATTAATCTCTTTTTTTCTGCACGCTAAATTGGTATGGGCTTTCGTCTGTTTTGGCTTCGTATACATTTTAGCATGGATTTTTTAATATATCTGAAATATGACAACTTCAACCAAAATAATATTTCCGTGTCATTTCACTGCAGATATGATGACTTTCACAACATTACATTCGTTTTTGGTTCAAGGTGTCAAGAAAAGATGTATTGAAAATATCCATGCTAAAATCTATGGGAACAAGCCAAAACCACAGACGAAAGCCCAATTTTAAACGTCATTTCGACGCTTTTTGATGTCACTTTTGAATTTGAGAGTAAAATACATCAAACTTGGGAATTTTGTCTGGACACAACACAGCTTTTTCTGCAAAGTTCAACAAAATTAATCTCTGGCTTTTATCAACAGATAACTGATTCTATTATTAAAACGAACTCAATTGGTGATCCGCAACAGTTTGGATCCGCTCGTTCTAATTCTCATTGATCACCCGACACGGTCTCGTACTGTACTGTAAGACATAGTACCTCGATCAGCACTGCTAGGAATCCATATTGGATTCCATGTTGAAAGCACAGTATCACGCCGATAAGCCGAACAGCGCATGCTGGCTGTATGACTTCCGTTACCATGGAGATCAGCTTGAGACGAAAAAGCAGGAGAAACATATCCAATTTGAAGAGATCCTTCGGGGGTGGAATCAAGGGAATATCCATTTCATTCGGATATATATTTTATCTCATGATAAAGGAGAAATACAACGAGGACTATGTGAGCCGAAACACATCCTATAGCATGTGGTGTGCCTTATGTGCGGCGGATCACGGTTTACTCCGGAGAGGTACTAAATCCTTACACCATTAATGCGCGAGGTACTATGACTTCGATGAGCAGTCGCGAATGTCCCATTAATATCAAGCGAGAGGGCTTTTGCTTCCATATTCGGATCATCCCGAACCACCTGAAGCTTCTATTCGATTGGTCACCGGCTCGGAGATGATCGGTGTTATACGATTGCTGCCCAGACCAATCGTCAGAATATGGCAACTCCCGAGACCAAGCGATACCGGTATATGTTGTTGAGTAAATGAGTAATCTTTCGATTCTACTATGTCATTGGCAAGGTCACTTCGGTACCCCGTGAGATTTGAAAGTATGTGTGACTATATGAAAAAAGGAATAAAGATTGTTTTGTGAATCATAAATTCATTTATTGTATTCTAAATAAACTCTTCATACTGAATTACAGTTTTCATTTTCTTGTCCAACTAGATCAAATCTCAGACAGTATATTCTGTATATACACATGAAGGAAATTAGCAACGACAACCATGTACCAGATGTGTTCATCAATAAAAGTCATACTCCCCAATCATAATGCACATTCTGGCATGATTTCAATAAATTAATTTTCAACAGAATTCTTGATATCTCGGAAAAGATGACCTAGATTCATAAGGACAAATCTAGTCGCATTGTCGTGGAGGGTAAATCGAATGGTCTGGATTCGTCTGGCAGGCGTCATGGCGTCACGGATGACGTCACGTTTGGTCTCGTGACCTCCGATGCTAGGTAACTTCCCGTCACGTGACTAGAAGATAGATGTAACACTAAGACTTCAACACCAAAAACTACAGAAAACCATTTCAGGTGAGTTTAGGTACGCCCTTCTTGATTCAAAGGGTAATGGAGGGTCTCGTCTTGAAGCTCTCGGGATGTAGAATACGATGGGGTACCTTGGACTGGAAATGTGATCGAGACTATCTTGCTATAAATGGGCCCTGCAGGACGTCGTCTTGAAGTTCTCGGTGTGTAGACTACACTTGGGGTGCGACTGACCGGAAGTGACGTCATGGTGTTCAAGCACAGTCGAGGAGTAGTAGCGAAAGATGGCATTTTATGGTGCGCAGGGGTTTGTTTAGGATATTTAGGGATCATCCCTGGTCCTAATGGGCAGTGGGGGATCTCATTTTGAACCCCTCCTGGTGCAGACTACGGTGAGTGTGGTATTGACCGAAAATGACGTTACAGTGCGGATGCACAGTTGAAGAATAGTAGCAAAAGAGTGCATTTTAGGGGTGCGCCAGGGTGTGATGGAGCGATTTTGGAGCCATGAGTCGTTTAGGCTAGCAAGTTGAAGCTCTCCTCGAGGAGTCTACGACTGTGGGGGTTTAACCGGAAGTGACGTCATCATGCGCATGCTCAGTCGATCATTAGTGAAGAAAGAGGAAGTATTTTGGGGATGCGTAGGGAAGAATTTCGATGATTTACGTGTCCACGTAGGACGTGCATGTTGTCGTCTTGAAAATGCCCCTGGTGTAAACTACATGTACGATTGGTGTAGTTTTGACAAGGAGTGGTGCATGGTGCGCTTCCACAATCGAGGAATAGTAGCGAAAGATGGCATTTTAGGGATGCGTACCTCATGTATGTGTTTGAGTGATTTAGGTACCACCCTGCATCCAAATATGGCGTGAAAGATGTCATATTGAGGCGCTCTTGGTATGGACTACGACTGGGGCGGTGAGATCATGATGTGCATGGGCATACGAGGAGTAGAACGGAAAAGTGGAATTTTAGTGGTGAGTAAGAGCGTGTTTGGGTGATCTAGGGCCATTCTTGGTTCAAATATCGAATTCCGAGTCTCGTAATGAAGAGCGTGATTGTAACGTCATTTGTAATGTCATGTGCGACGCCATCCGTAGTAGAGAAAGCGCAGAGTCGTTCGGGTGATAACGTGAGACATGCATACTCCTATACACTAGCCCATAAGCGTAACTGGTGATATGTGGAGATGTAGGTAGCCCCTGAAGTGTAGCCAGAGAAAGATATTGACAGAAATAACATCATCAGTAGTAGAGGAAGCGCAAACACGCTCGGTTTAGGTGCACACGTGGGGCTGCGCGGTTATATACATCCAAATACACTACATCCACAAGAGTGACACGGATTTGACGCTAGGAACACCATGATATCTCGCCCCTGTAGAGGCAAAAAATGTCCCCTTAATACGAGTGGGACCCTCATCTCCCGGGTAGCGTTACCCTAGGAAGGGCTGGAGTGTTCTTGAGCATGAATCCGCATTACACTCCATTTTTTAGGGTAGGACACTGTTAACCAAACGTCCGTTGACGTTCCATTCTTACGATGTACATCGGTGAGCGCACATGCATGCAGTGACGTCACTTCCGGTGATGCCGCCACTTGATGTCTCCTCCAAGAGCTCCGAGCTCCAAGAGCTCCGGGCTCTTAACTGGCCCATCCCACAGCTTCGAGCTCTTATCTATTTCATCTCTGAGTTCTTGCATATAAGCGGGACTTACATTTGTGAAGCTTTATTATACGCTGGGTGTCCGTGGAGACGATAGGCATGGTTTACGTATGCCCGGCATATTCGAAGTCATTTTCCACGCCATTTAATCTACGTAGACATTGCTTTCCATACACAAAAATCGCATAGAGCGAAGCCATCATACAGAACGTAGTCCAGATAACGCACGAGTTCTACGTACGCACGTATGGGTACGATCAACACCTACGTCATAGACGAAAGTATTACGGTATCCCTGTACCATGACCGTCAGCGGCCCAAAGGGGTGTGGCAAGACGTCCTGTGTGATGAAATTCTTAGAGGAAGGGCCCATCAGTTATACACGTATTGTCTTGTTCTATAGCCAGTGGCAGACCGCCTACGAAACTACAAGGTTACAGAATAGTGAGCTTCGTCCAAGACTTTCCTCAATATACCGATTAAGCGCCCCAATCTGGCCAACGTAGTAGTAATGGATGATCCAATGGGTGCGGCCAGGGACAACTCACACATCGTAGACTTGTTCACGGATTCATCGGAATCTATCCGTCAATTATTTGACCCAGAATCTCTTTCCTCACGGGAAGGCTTCCAGAGATATTGCTTTGAACTGCCAGTACTTGGTGTTATTCACTCATCGACAGAGAGCAAATTCGCAGGTTCGGAAGTCGAATTTATCCTGATAATATCGACTATTTCGTGGAGGGTTTCAAGCCGTGACGTGTCGTCCGTATGGGTACCTGTTCGTAGATTTAAAAGCCCATACCCCCGAAGATCGCCCACTTGTTACCCGACGAGGGGTCACTACAAAGTCAAGAGTGTGAGCCAGCGACCTTCATGCCATCCACCGAATCCACACCCTGCAGCGCCCGTCCAGCAGGCGCCTATCCAACCCGCTCCCGCACTACGGGCCCTCTTCATACCACCTGCTCTGGAATACTCTCATCAACCAACCGTGACCGTCAAACCCAAACCAATAGAAGGGAATGAACACCATGTGGACACGAGGCTATGGCGGGATCTGTTCAAAGAAAGCATGGGCACTGAGATGGGAGGCCACAGAAAATAAGTTTCGCCACAAAGGATATTCGAAAGAGGAAGCCGCAATTTTATCCCATAACACATTAGCGGCCAGACTACGACGGGCTTTACGTCAACAGTATGTCGACCTCGCGACCCACATGAAATTGCTAGACAAAGAACCGGTCCACATGGAAATCGAAAGAAAAGCGTTGATTTTGAAAACCTCAGCCATGAGCTGGACAGCGGCGCATGTCAGAGCGATGGCTCAAATGAAACACCTGATTGCACGCATCATTAAAATCAAAAGCGTCCACAGTTGAACTATGAATAGCCCATACATGAATATTTGCTCACACATACCTAAGGCGTCTCTCCCTCTTGCGGTATGCTGTACCCCTGTGGGTAATACAATGATTCGATTGCCATCCTTGTTGTTGTTCAAGCAGAATAGGGAAACATCCATTCAAATGGTCGCTTTCGCTACTACGACTCGACAGCGCATGCACATCGTGATGTCACTGTCCGTCTCATCTACACTGCTCAGACCCCTGCGCACCTGCAAAATACCCGCTTTCTATACTACGGCCAGACTATGCATACGTAGAATGAAACCGGACTACACAACAGTCCAATCCGACGCTACCCCAAGAGAGCTTCAAAATAAGACCTCACACGGCCCAATCGGGCCAATATTGTCCATCTCTACCCAAAATCTTTCATTCAAATAAGCTTTAAGCTGTGACACCCCCACACGACCCAATCGGATCAATATGGGTTCACTCAGACCCAAAAACATCCACCTCAATCTGCCTGCGTACTGCGCATGCGTAATCAGATCTCTTCAACAAAATTCTACCCACTGCCACCAGGCCCCTCACATCGTCTTCTACAGCGCCTGACAGAAAAGATAAGATGTCACACTCCATACCGTAAAGAACAATGAAGATATAATATAATATGTATGTATGGCTATGAATGCATGGGGGTTATAACCTATAAGCTATCTCGGAATGTTCTGGGGAAAAAACCATACAGCTCCTTCGATGAGAATATTCACTTCAAGTGTAGGCTGGCGATTGGCTCGCTGCTTTTTCACCAATGCATAGACGGGGATGCACCTCGCGATAAACATGACATTCTCATTGGCTAATGGGTGTGACGTCAGCCAATCCACAGACACGCCTACTTTGACCCGCATTTGCCTTAAAGCTATAGCATGGACATTTCCCCTATACTTATAACATTACTGCAATTTTTCTCCTATACTTATAACATTACTCCACGTCGGCTCATTTTTCCATAAACCATAACATGGACATTCCCCCTATACTTGTAAGCCCCAAGTCTATATCGATGACCATGTATTGCTATGCATGGGCTATCTCTCGCTACATATATGGCTATGCCTATAACCTTCGATCCGGAAATGACATTTGACCTTCACATGACCTCTGACCTTTGACCTTCAGAATAGGAATAGGGAAACATCCATTCAAATGGTCGCTTTCGCTACTACGACTCGACAGCGCATGCACATCGTGATGTCACTGTCCGTCTCATCTACACTGCTCAGACCCCTGCGCACCTGCAAAATACCCGCTTTCTATACTACGGCCAGACTATGCGTACGTAGAATGAAACCGGACTACACAACAGTCCAATCCGACGCTACCCCAAGAGAGCTTCAAAATAAGACCTCACACGGCCCAATCGGGCCAATATTGTCCATCTCTACCCAAAATCGTTCATTCAAATAAGCTTTTTCTACTGCGCATGCGCAGACAGACGGTATTTTCACCCACACTCGTCCATTCGGACGCTCCCCAACGGGTGCTTCGCTGTGACACCCCCACACGACCCAATCGGATCAATATGGGTTCACTCAGACCCAAAAACATCCACCTCAATCTGCCTGCGTCCTGCGCATGCGTAATCAGATCTCTTCAACAAAATTCTACCCACTGCCACCAGGCCCCTCACATCGTCTTCTACAGCGCCTGACAGAAAAGATAAGATGTCACACTCCATACCGTAAAGAACAATGAAGATATAATATAATATGTATGTATGGCTATGAATGCATGGGGGTTATAACCTATAAGCTATCTCGGAATGTTCTGGGGAAAAAACCATACAGCTCCTTCGATGAGAATATTCACTTCAAGTGTAGGCTGGCGATTGGCTCGCTGCTTTTTCACCAATGCATAGACGGGGATGCACCTCGCGATAAACATGACATTCTCATTCGCTAATGGGTGTGACGTCAGCCAATCCACAGACACGCCTACTTTGACCCGCATTTCCCTTAAAGCTATAGCATGGACATTTCCCCTATACTTATAACATTACTGCAATTTTTCTCCTATACTTATAACATTACTCCACGTCGGCTCATTTTTCCATAAACCATAACATGGACATTCCCCCTATACTTGTAAGCCCCAAGTCTATATCGATGACCATGTATTGCTATGCATGGGCTTTCTCTCGCTACATATATGGCTATGCCTATAACCTTCGATCCGGAAATGACATTTGACCTTCACATGACCTCTGACCTTTGACCTTCAGAATAGGAATAGGGAAACATCCATTCAAATGGTCGCTTTCGCTACTACGACTCGACAGCGCATGCACATCGTGATGTCACTGTCCGTCTCATCTACACTGCTCAGACCCCTGCGCACCTGCAAAATACCCGCTTTCTATACTACGGCCAGACTATGCGTACGTAGAATGAAACCGGACTACACAACAGTCCAATCCGACGCTACCCCAAGAGAGCTTCAAAATAAGACCTCACACGGCCCAATCGGGCCAATATTGTCCATCTCTACCCAAAATCGTTCATTCAAATAAGCTTTTTCTACTGCGCATGCGCAGACAGACGGTATTTTCACCCACACTCGTCCATTCGGACGCTCCCCAACGGGTGCTTCGCTGTGACACCCCCACACGACCCAATCGGATCAATATGGGTTCACTCAGACCCAAAAACATCCACCTCAATCTGCCTGCGTCCTGCGCATGCGTAATCAGATCTCTTCAACAAAATTCTACCCACTGCCACCAGGCCCCTCACATCGTCTTCTACAGCGCCTGACAGAAAAGATAAGATGTCACACTCCATACCGTAAAGAACAATGAAGATATAATATAATATGTATGTATGGCTATGAATGCATGGGGGTTATAACCTATAAGCTATCTCGGAATGTTCTGGGGAAAAAACCATACAGCTCCTTCGATGAGAATATTCACTTCAAGTGTAGGCTGGCGATTGGCTCGCTGCTTTTTCACCAATGCATAGACGGGGATGCACCTCGCGATAAACATGACATTCTCATTGGCTAATGGGTGTGACGTCAGCCAATCCACAGACACGCCTACTTTGACCCGCATTTGCCTTAAAGCTATAGCATGGACATTTCCCCTATACTTATAACATTACTGCAATTTTTCTCCTATACTTATAACATTACTCCACGTCGGCTCATTTTTCCATAAACCATAACATGGACATTCCCCCTATACTTGTAAGCCCCAAGTCTATATCGATGACCATGTATTGCTATGCATGGGCTATCTCTCGCTACATATATGGCTATGCCCATAACCTTCGATCCGGAAATGACATTTGACCTTCACATGACCTCTGACCTTTGACCTTCACTTGACCTTTGCCTCTGAAGTGACGCCACCGGACGTAACTTCATTCCATCCGGATTTCCCGAAATAATACCATATTTGCCCTTCTTATACTATTTCTGTGTATTTTAGAACGTACACACAGTAGTGTCTATCACTCCTACACGTATGACATATAAAGTATATGTGCCACAGTGAGTGTGTACCAGCAATACACAAATTATATTCGCAGTGGGGGCATAGCCATTCGAAGGTGGATTGTCGCTGCCGTGATATCGATTATTTTCTCCCTCTGCTCACCCTAACCTGTCACTTGGCGGAAGGAGAGCGGCCCGTAATTACGGGGTATAAAATATGTAGATTCACAATATCCCAAAGTGTAAGGCTAAACACAGAGGATGGTGGTAGAGAATGCGTATCAATCCGCGTAGTAACATTTGACCCACTTGACGTCACAGTCACGTAACCGGAAGTGATCTTTGACCCTGCACATGCACACATAAGGTAAGAAAGCACCATTACGCTGGGGCAAAGGTAACTTCCGGTCACGTGAATGTGACCTCAAAAAGGACAAAGGTCAATAGGCGGGTTATGACGCATTGTCTACTAACACTTGTGTGTGTGATACTCCTGTCATGGAAACAACCCTAGGTACAGAGTGAGAGTTTTCATTGGATAGCTTGCACGACACTATTGGCCAAAACACGCATCACACACCAGGAAGATTGTGATATCTTGCCGGCAATATTTCAGTCGAGAAAACGACGAATTTGACGCCAGGAATACCATGTCATTTTACCGGCAGCATTACACTACTACTGCAGGTAACGACTAACTCAGTGACACTACTACTGCAGGTAACGACTAACTCAATGACACTACTACTGCAGGTAACGACTAACTCAGTGCCACAAATATAACGTGAAGGGCACAATGATATTTTACCGGCATTATTACACTCCCATTTCAGGAACACAGACTGACAGTATGAACATCGCAATATTTTGGCGGCATCAGTATAATCCTACTCCAGAAGACGACTGATCAGTGACAGCCTGACGCTACGATCACCTGATATCTTACTGGCATCTTGTACTGCCCATGATAACTTGCTGGCATCCTTATACCACTACTGTCTAGGATTCGACGCTAGGAACATTGTGGTATCCCACGGGCAATATTCTAATCGAGAAAACGATCGACCAATGACACAAATTTGACGCAAGGTAAACCGTGAAATGTGGATTGCATCATTACACAACAACTCTAGGAAATTACTGGTCGGTGACAAGGATCTCACGCAAAGAACACCATGACATATATGCGGCATAATTCTACACGCGAAAACGATTGATCAGTCACTTCAACTGTACTCCAACAACACCATGCGACTCTAGGAATACCAAGATATCTTACAGGTATTATTATACTACTACATCTGTACTCCAAAAAACTACTGATCAATGACACAGATTTGACTCTAGGAACACCACGATATCTTACCGGTATTATTATATTACTACATCTGTACTCCAAAAAAAACGACTGGTCAGTGACACAGATTTGACTCTAGGAACATCACGATATCTTACAGGTATTATTATATTACTACATCTGTACTCCAAAAAACGACTGGTCAGTGACACAGATTTGACTCTAGGAACACCATGATATCTTACCGGTATTATTATATTACTACATCTGTACTCCAAAAAACGACCGGTCAGTGACACAGATTTGACTCTAGGAACACCACGATATCTTACAGGTATTATTATACTACTACATCTGTACTCAAAAAAACGACTGGTCAATGACACAGATTCGACTCTAGGAACACCACGATATCTGACCGGTATTATTATATTACTACATCTGTACTCCAAATAACGACTAGTCAGTGACACAGATTTGACTCTAGGAACACAACGATATCTTACAGGTATTATTATACTACTACATCTGTACTCCAAAAAACGACTGGTCAATGACACAGATTTGACTCTAGGAACACCATGATATCTTACCGGTATTATTATATTACTACATCTGTACTCCAAAAAACGACTGGTCAATGACACAGATTTGACTCTAGGAACACCATGATATCTTACCGGTATTATTATATTACTACATCTGTACTCCAAATAACGACTAGTCAGTGACACAGATTTGACTCTAGGAACACCACGATATCTTACAGGTATTATTATACTACTACATCTGTACTCCAAAAAACGACTGGTCAATGACACAGATTTGACTCTAGGAACACCACGATATCTTACCGGTATTATTATATTACTACATCTGTACTCCAAAAAACGACTGGTCAGTGACACAGATTTGACTCTAGGAACATCACGATATCTTACAGGTATTATTATACTACTACATCTGTACTCCAAAAAACGACTGGTCAGTGACACAGATTTGACTCTAGGAACACCACGATATCTTACCGGTATTATTATATTACTACATCTGTACTCCAAAAAACGACTGGTCAGTGACACAGATTTGATTCTAGGAACACCACGATATCTTACCGGTATTATTATATTACTACATCTGTACTCCAAAAAACGACTGATCAGTGACACAGATTTGACTCTAGGAACATCACGATATCTTACAGGTATTATTATACTACTACATCTGTACTCCAACATGAAGCTGCGCTATCGAAACCCCTCGGCTCTGAACCCCAGCTATTATAATGTAAGGGTGTCTCTACCAATTGATTGGCTTGTGGGAAGAAATATTTACCCCTGGTATTGTAAGTGTACTTTCTTTGAAAAAAAGAAAAGTTTTCCTCCCCTTAAATTAATTTGTTTCTGGAATAAATTGAAAGAGCTGTATCGGTGTCTCACCAAAACAACAGTACACATGGCTAGATAAATACAGTACATGTATACTAAATGGGACATGTATGTCATTTTCAAAAGAGATTTGCAAGCATTCTTTGCATTGTCTAAGAAAAATAAATCAATAAATCAGTCATCCAATCAATAAATAAATGTGATAGTATACTAACATGATATAGAAATAATATGCAAACTTAACATAGGAATTAGTGGATTTTGTTAGACAGGGGCATACTTTCTGACACGACTCATTTTTGATAGGCGTCTAGTGTCATTTTCAAAACAGATTTGCAGGCATTCTTCGCATTGTGTAAGAGAATAAATCAATAAATCAGTCATCCAATCAATAAATAAATGTGATAGTAAAATTAGTATACAAACATGATATAGAAATTATATGCAAACTTAACATAGGAATTAGTGGATTTTATTAGACAAGGGGCATAACTCTGCAAAATACTTTCTGACACGACTCATTTTCGATAGGCATCTAGTTCAGGTTAAGAGAAACAATTGTATCACGTTATGATGTTGTATATGATACAATAAATCATAAATGGATTTTTATTTGTAAAAAGGGGCATAACTCTGCAAAATATTGTCCGAGATGACTCCTTTTCGATAGGCTTCTGATTTACGTGAAGATAAATAGATGTAACAAGTTTGGTTGCCATGCATGAAATGGTTCTGTAGATATCGCGGTAACGGATTTTATTAGACAAGGGGCATAACTCTTGCAAAATACTTTCTGACATGACTCATTTTCGATAGGCATCTAGTTTAGGTCAAGAGAAACAACTGTATCACGTTAGGATGTTGTATATGGAACAGTTCTGAAATTATCACAATAACAAATCATAAATGGATTTTTATTTGTAAAAGGGGCATAACTCTGCAAAATATTGTCCGAGATGACTCATTTTCGATAGGCTTCTGATTTACGTGAAGATAAATAGATGTAACAAGTTTGGTTGCCATGCATGAAACGGTTCTTTAGATATCGCGGTAACGGACGGACGGACGGACGTACGTACGGACGTACGGACATACGGACGTACGTACGGACAGCCGTACATGATGACGACAATACCCCTAGGCCAAATTTGGCCGAGGGGTAAAAAACGACTGGTCAGTGACACAGATTTGACTCTAGGAACACCACGATATCTTACCGGTATTATTATATTACTACATCTGTACTCCAAAAAACGACTGGTCAGTGACACAGATTTGACTCTAGGAACACCACCATATCTTACAGGTATTATTATACTAATACTCCAGAAAACAACTGGTCAGTGACTCGGATTTTCCACCTGGACAATGATATCTTGCCGATATTATTGTAAACTGTTGACCATTTCTCTCTATTTCTTAATCTACTGCCTGTTTGGATTTTAATATATAATGTGTTTTTGCATATAGTATTTTGATTATGGAGGCCCATATAGCTCAGTGAAGGGTGGCAGCACGAGACCGGGTGGCTGTGAATAATAACAAACTTCATGAGTTCAAAAAAAAAACACTGCAGGCTATACTCATCTGAAAAGCGAGAAACGTTTCGATCAAGCCATGATCAGGCCATGTAGAATCGGCCATACACGACTAACTCACGAACATTTACTAAAAAAGAGCCAGTCCCATGCCATGAAGATCTCACAGTGAAACATATTTTTATTGACTGTATATATTTTAAGATTGTAAGAGATTCTTTCTATCGAGCAGCTACTTTAGAGGATCTATTTAGTCGGGTGGAAGAAGACTGTATCTTAGGTTATTTGAGAGAAATCAGGTTGTTGCATAAGTTTAATGTGTGTTTGTTTTATGTGTTGGATTACTAAGTTATTAACTTGAATACTTAGAATTCTGTTTGATCGTCCCTATATAGCTGAAATAATGCTGAAGGCGACATTAAACCTTAATTCTCTCTCTCTCTCTCTCCCTCTCTCTCTCTCTCTCTCTCTCCAGGCATCTGATTTACACAAGTCACCTGTTACCTCTACCACGGTTATCTAGAATAAGGACAGCAAACATATGAAAGACGATCGATGACATAGCCTATCTTCCGTTACTTCCAAAATATGTAAACACGAAAGTTTGTCTTCAGGGCAATTCGCTGATTATCTAATGCGATTACAAGGTTATAATTGCATATTTGTCATTCCTTATCCAGTTAAGCTCATTACACTCTTTACAACCAGTTAATTGTTGCTCTTGGCACAAGCACGAAATTTTGAACACGGCTATTTTTAAAGTCGATCTTTCATTTCAAATCTAGACACAACCTCTCCTCGTTCTCGCAAGTCAGAGACAGTCGTCCGGATTGCATGCATTTTCATTTTTGACCCCAAAAAATCCTTTTCAGATCGATAATACCTCAATAACTATTTCCAGAAAATTATGGCATTTGATCTCATCCTCTCGAGCCAGGGTTCTTTTCCGCTACGATATACAACTTTTTGACACATCGGACACCCTCAGATTGACGGTACCTTGAAAATCAGATTCATGAATTGAATAGTGTCAAATAAATTGCAGATGCCGACCACTAGAAATAGAAAATTTCTCTCATTGCCATCGTCCTCACAAACCATGGTCTTTATTTTGGAGGATTGAAGTTCCCTTTCTCCTCTTCCGCTTCACGTTACTAGTACCTTCAGTATAATGTGATACCTGGATATATCCACTGATACTGTCCTGAACAAGTTTTCTTTTGATTTCATCTTCTCAAGTCAGAGTTTCGATTCCTTAGGAGTTGAGCCCTGTTTATTTCGGGTGTCAGACTCATGGCGATCATTCATGCAGATTTCCTGAGGCAACTGGACAATACATTTGGGAAACTCTCCATTATCACTCGAATACAAAGTCACCACTGTCCCAAGGAAAATAACAGTTTCAGAGATTTAGAAATATATGAGTGGAAAAATAGTATAACAGTAACTTATAAATGCCGTGCAATTAATTACATATAATATAATATATTCAAATGGTGGGATTGTATATTTCAATTCAATCAAATATATGACACGTGATTATGTGATTTCAACTCGATTGATACTCAGAATCATGATGGCATACATGCGGAAACTTCCAGATGACTAACGGTCGAACCACGAATTGACAAATCTGTAGATTCACCTGCACAAACTGATTCGAATGCCTGTGCCTCTTGTAGGTTTCAATGTGCAAAATAATTGAGCCTTCCACAGCCTACCTCTTGGGAAACTCTAGCTGACGAAAATCATTAAACTGGAGAGATAAATCAGGGATGGCGGAACAGGGGTAGGCCGGGGTGGGGGCAATATTTTCAGGCAAAAAAAAACAAAAAACAAAAAACAAAAAAACAACAACAACGAAAACACAAAACAAAATCAAGACAGAGAAAGATAAAAAAAAACGATAGTGAAAAAAACCTATATATAAACGCTGAACTGTTTTTGGCTCCCCAGCAAGGGGGAAATATTTAATACTTAAATTATATATTCTTCCGAACATCATCATATTTAAAAAAACAAATATGGAGAGAGAAAAAAAAGGCAAAACAAATAGTGTTTACACCGGCGAAGATGGAACGCGTCTCTTGCCAACTAAGACCTCTGGGGCGACCCCTGGATCCTCTCCTATTTGTGCTGTGATAGTGGCCCCTCCAATCATAAACTGCTTCTTTCATGCCTGAAAATTATGACAATTCGATACATTTTGATCGATCTGAGCCTCTTCGTCCATGTAATATCTCTCGTGACTGTTTTGATGCTGACAATGTGTGGAGAACACATCGATTGATTTTTTCCGCCTGTTCGACACGTTGACCTAAGTTGACCTACGCTATTTTTATAATGTGACCTTTCTAATTCTCCGAAATTCAGGCAAATTTATCACCCCGATTAGTAAGTTCCTGACCCGATTCAGGTACGTAAAATCCTCTAAAATTCAGGTAATGTAGCTTTACTTCATGGTTGATATACCTGAATTTCAGGAAATTATCCCTGGATTTCAGGTAAAACCCCTGAAATTAAGTCGTGGAAGTGGAACCTGATCTATTCAGGATTATTCTCAAAAAGCACTTCCAAAAATATCAAATATTTTGACCATGTTGTTTAGGTATAACTCTGTTTCGTATGAATGAGAGGATCTAAGAAATAACATAGATTTCAATGGGATTGTTGGGTTCTGTCAAAAATGTACACTCAACATGCTATGTTAAAAAAAAATGAGCGTGGTAGACATTCAATTTCTTTGCTTACATTTTACTGCAAGTGTTAATGATTGAAATTAGCGACGACCCAAAAATTGGCCGATTACTGACATTCAATCTGATTAAAACTCAGACTTAATAAACGCTCCTCTATCGAACATGTCGCTATTTAAGATTTGGGACAGTATGTTTCTTAAATGTGTCGCGCATGTCAGACTGGCGACCAATCACAGTCCAACTTCAACGGGCGAATAGGTGCCTATCTGATTATTTCTGTAGTGAACGAGGCGCAGAAAAATCCAACACAGGCGGCTAACGAAGTTCTTGCTCTCCGTCAGCAATCACCGAAGATTATTATTTGCACGAATAGGCACGTATTCGTCCGTTGAAGTTGGACTGTGATTGGTCGCCAGTCTGACATGCGCGACAGATTTAAGATACAGACTGTCCCAGATCTTAATTAGCGACATGTCCGATAGAGGAGCGGTTATTAAGTCTGAGTTTTAATCAGATTGACTGACATTAGAGTTAAGTTTCAAACGCACATGTTAAAAGAAAGAAAAACTCAAATCCGAAGTTTACATGTAAAATGAACATGTACATGTGGCTGAAAATGAAGTGTAAATTTAAGTTTTCCGACATGTTTTGAGGGATATACGTGTTTTTATTGTCCCTTCAAACCAGTTCTAACGATGATGTTTTATGATGCCGATTGAAATCTTTATATTTATTCATGATATAGTTATACGGATTTGTCCTGTTACACTGTGAACTAGGACAACGTGAGATCGGACATTTTGTGCATTTAACGTGATTTTGCTCGCGTTCGCTTTGATATGCCTTGTCTGAGCTGTCTAGACTAACGTGTCTTTGCTCACGTTGGGTTCAGCAATCTATCGTCACTTTTCGAGCGTTCGTTGAACAGCGAGCAAAGAACGTGGAGATCATCACGCTGTATCGAGCGGTCTTTGTTCACCTGTAATCTTCTTATAATCCCCTGAACGTTCTCTTCCTCACTGCTAGCGTTGTCAGCTTAAGCTGGCTAACGCATAAATTATCTGGCCCGTACAAGGTTCAAGCAGCCTTCGCTGGGTTTAACTTGTCAAATACCATATGCTCCCTCACTGTTATTCCCACGATCATGCGCTACTGTATGCTAAAGTCCCCTTTCCGATTTAAGCTATTATGTAACTCTAACCTACAGACCATTTTACAAACACAACCTCGGCAAACATTAAGCTGAATGTAATTATATTCTGGACGTTGAAAGTTTTGAAATTGTAATAATATTTATCCAACTTATTTTCTGTTGTACCTTTCTTTTCCATTTTCTGAATAACATTTTAAATCTGCTGCTATGTAGTATTTGTCACATGGTTTCAATGAATCAGCATTAGACTGGATCAAACGTAATACGCGAATAATTAAACTCTGTTTAGTAAACGAAAATGCATAAACGAAAGTCCTCCCAATAGTGCATGCAGAGATTATAATTAGCAGGCATATGGTCCAAGAATATTTTCAAATATTACAAAAGACTAACCAGAGAAGTGTTATATTACAGTTATAACAAATGTAGTTTCCCAGACCTGTAATCAGGACATTTGGGCACGCAACATTTCGGTGTGCCTCATTTCGGTAAGCAACATTTCCGCACGCGACATTTCGGCACAAAATGAAGGGTACGACGTTTCGGCAACTTTTTGTCTCGCCAAATTAAGCTGAATATAAAAAAATTAAATTCTTTTTTAACATATTTTAACATATGAATAGATCATTTTAAGGGTTACCAAGTTAAGGATTTTCGTAGTTACCCACAATTATCCGCGACAGTTCGATAACCTTATTTAGACACATTAAGGTTGGTTGATGAGGTTTTCAATAGTAATAAAATGACATGTCTTTCTAAACCAACTGCATATGTGAAATAAAGTTGCCGAAATGTCGCAGATATTCGCGACCAGAGTATCTACAACTTGCTAAAACGTAAAATGACATGTTTATATATTAAAGATATGTTAAAAAAAGATTTGAAAATCTTAAATTTTAGTATAATTTGGCCTGTAAAAAAGGTGCCGAAATGTCGCGTGCCGAAATGTCATACTCTCCACTTTGTGTCGTAATGCCGCGTTCCGAAATGTCGCGAATATTCAGAAAGAACATGTCTGAAAGTGTTGCTAAATTAAAATCCTCGTTGGAGAACGTTATGAAATGGAAAGATGAAATATCTCATTTGAATTCTGTTATATATCGTAGCTTCGATTCTAGTATTAGTGGTTGCAGACTATGTTATATGAAGCTGAGATGTTTTTATCTGTAGGTTATATCATGGTGATAGCTCCAATTATCAGATCGTAAGTAGTAGTATTACAGCATATTCGACCCACTTGACCTACTTTTTTGGTATCACGTGGAGGTCACGTAACCGTAGTGGTCAAGGCCGCTATAGGTCCGTCACGTGACCGAAAATGACCTTTGGGGGCATGAATTCCTCCGCGGTGATGCGGTCCGGCGGTGATACGGTCGCGGGGAGAAGCCTTCGCGGGCAGAAAGTAGTTCCGATAATTCAAATACACGGGGAAGATTCTCCGGGAATGTCTGGCAATATCCGGGAATCTCCTGGAATGTCCGGCAATCTCCGGGTATGTCCGGTCATCTCCTGCAATGTCCGGCCATCTCCGGGAGAATATAAGGGTTAATAAGCCTGTAATGCCAAAGCATCAATGGGATGCATGGAACAGGCTAAGCGACAATATCGCCAGAACTATGCCCGGCATAAATGGCAAGTGGGGAACGCTCGCCATAGCCATACATTGGGAGAATGGAAAGGGTCCCAGCGGAACTAGATCCCAGGTTAATCTCTCCAGAAGCAGACACGTTATGCACTACACCATACAAACCAAGGTTAAAAATATCCTGATATATCTACCAGAGGGCAGATCACTATACCGCTAGGGTGGATAGGCCCATACTGGCTCAGTGGACAATGTTTAACCTAATGGGAAACCCACAAATGCTCATTTGCGGTATGGGTTGTGGGATCTCGTTTTCTTCGTCTTACCACGTAGAACACGATGGGCGTGGACTCGAAGCTAGGCGGTGAATGTTTTTCAAAAAGTCAAAGTGCGCATGCGCACAGGGCAAGTAGAGCTGGGGTGGACGTTTTGGGGTCGAGGTGGCCCCTAGTGGTCCGATTGGGTCGGGTGAGCTCTCGTGAGCTCTCGTGAGGGAGCATCCGGCTGGATGGGCTTGACGTCGAACATTCTGCGCATGCGCAGTAGAGAAAGGGTATTGGAATGGACGTGTTGGGATCTAGGTGGACCCCTAGTGGTTCGATTGGGTCGGATGATGTGTCGTGAAGCATTCGTGAGGGTCCATGCGAGTGGACTAGTGCGTCGTCCGTTTTCAACATTCTGCGCATGCGCAGACAGGGAATTGTGGGAAAAGGGTATGGGAAGGGACGTTCTGAGGTCTAGGTGGGCCTCTCTTGGTCCGAATGAGTCGTGGGAGGTATCAATGTGAAGCTCTCATGAGGAAACGTCCGACTGGATGGGTGTGAGGTGGAACCGTTAACCCTAGATTAACCAAGGAGCGCTCAGGAGACCGCTTTATCTTTCCCAAGTTTGCCCCGATATTTATTTCATAACTTCGAAACACCTTTCCTCGGACAGTTCGACTTTGGACTCTCAAATCCGCACCAGAGCATGCATTCGTCTACTAACACAGTTAGTATCTGTGTGCGTAGGGACGAAACCTAGAACGTACATATATTATATCAAAACGTGATTATTCTTGAACGTTAAATGCTTCCGAAGATATCAACGCGCATGGTCTTTATGATTTCGTGTTTATTTGTTTATCTACATTTTTATTCAAATGGTCAATTTCTTCATTGAATGCAAATAAAGAATAATCCGAATGTTCTAATTGTCTCCAATTTGGCCTAAATTTAACTGCGTCCTGCCGATTTGTAGCCTTACTCTTTCGCATAGAATATACTTTGACCATATGTTTTCTATTCCTTCAACCAGATTTCAATGCGTGTGGAATATTTAATCTGTATTATCATCTATATTATGTATATGTAATGAATGAATAAGATTCGTGTCGATTCGTGCCTTCGCTGGTATATTAGCCATATATATATTAACATATGAATACGGTCTGCAACGTAGGGAGTCATACGCACGTGTCCGTTTAAGTATCTATGCAGAATCACCTCTGAGTTTAGCATACGGAAAAGTACAATTCAAATCGGCGAGACAGAAACGAACGTCGTACCCCTGAACAAAACGTATTTGATCTTTATCGGATGTCAAATCAACAGTTAAGCTGCACGAATATCGACATCTAAATCGGTTATCCTCATCCAGCTGTGAAACAACTCCTGGAACGGGGATTTACCGCACAATGTGTTTGTGTACCGGGGCAAAGATAGGCCCGACAAAAGCTTTGACGGTATCGGATTAAATGCGTTCGTGCAGATGGCTGTTAATATATGATGTATATACAAATTATTAATCCTGCACGAGATATGTTTCACCAGGGACTTTATATAATCTCATTATAAAGTCCCTGATTTCACCGGAAGTTGGGATAGTGTCAAACGTTAACATCGGTTTTAACCTCTAGAGGTTTCTCAACAAATTACTTTTGTCTGGATCGATACAGTTTGTAAACATCTCATGAACACAGAATGAGTTCGGCACGTTTAGGTTATAGTCGATTACCATTGTGCCAAACCATGTACGACACCGGTCCAACAAGCAGTCCGCTCTCCGGTATATCTTGTTGTTTTATATCAATGGGTTATCTGTTTACCAAAATAAACTTACTCAAGCCCGTTAGTATTATAATATTGAGCGGTCTTATATCGACCATCAGTTTCAATCTGGAAAACCTGGTATACCGTATGCGATCTGTATACCATAACTTCGGTTAAAACTAGGGTTCTATCACGGTGAGGGGATTAATCATGGCTTTGACAATAACCTGTCAACATGTGTCGGACAAAACAGATTACGATCTGAAAATTGGAGCTGCGATGCGGATATAATTTCGAAATTTGAGCTACCTGTGATACTGTTCTATAACTTACAGATAATAAAATCTCAACATCATAACATAGTCATTCTCATGGCATCAGATTGTATATCTCCTATTGTCGAATATATATTGTTTACCGACGGTTTGTATAGGTTACAAACTCTGACGTTGGGAGAATGAACATAGTCAGCAACCATTAATACTGGAATTAAAGCTACTAAATATGTCAGATGAAATACTATATCTTTGTATCTCATAACGTTCAGCTAATATCGGAACATTATCCAATGAGGTTTGAATTTAGCAACTCTCTCAGGCCAGTTCTTTTAAATACCCATTACAAAAACCGATTGGAATGATGAGAACTCGGAACATGTTGAATGGACCCTAAAGGTTTTCTTTAGATGTTGTTGTATTATGGAGCTATGCCAACTGAGTGTGTAAGAAATAAAGCAGAACAGAAAAATCTATACAGAGCATGCTGTCAGTAACATCACACCGAAAGTTACCTTTTTATAGGTAATGTATCTTCATATGTATTTCATATTTGAAAAAACAACATTTATTTGGCGGAGTATGACTCAGGATATCGAGACCTAATAAGATGAAGACACAATTACTTCACGAGCTAATTGATAGTTATCATGGATCGATAAAATTGTATGATTCTAACCATTTACACTGCGTTGTTTATTATATAGTTCTCATTTGGCGATAACTGCCAAGGTCGTTCATCTGTTTCCTGATTCATGCTAATATAAATAGGTACTAATCACACTATAGCATCTATCATGATAGCATTTTTGAGATCTGGTGTCAGCCAGAGGCTCTTTAGAATGCTGTAGGGAATGGACAAAAGTGCAAACCGACTCACGGGATAGCCTTACGCTGCATGAAAGTAGTTCCACAGAGATGAGTTTTGGGGATCCTTAGTGGTTGAAAGGCTTTTGTATGTCTATATTTAGTCACTAATAGTCACTTGGCATATATTTGATCCCTTATCTGCATTAAATATTACTCTGTTCATTGTTTTCCCACAAAATATGAGATTAATACGCTCTAAAGTATGGCAGACTGGTATCGTCACTTTACCAAAGCTTGGACTCTGCTGAGAAAATTATACAGTTTAGCTGGTTAGGTGTATATGTGAGACATGCTCTACCAAAGCAGCCAATCTGGCCACCATTGTCTCATTATCACCTTTGCAGGCCACTGTTTGCTTTTCTCACAAGAGCAAGCTGTAACATATCTTATAATCTTTTCCTATCTTGTACTCCACCAGTCAACCTGTGGGATATCCAGAAAGTGTAATACATGTCTTGTCTTATCCTAACTTGTGACATAACCATCATCAACCTTGATGTCCAGCCCTTCTCACTTATAACAATAAATCAATCTCTATTTACCCCTAGGTACATTTATGTTCTGTACAAACTAACCTTAATCCCCTAGACTTCATTCCACTGGCCCCTTTTTCCATCGAATTCTCAACAGGTCAGTTTGCAGTTAAAACGCAACACCAACAATACCATGTTAAAGAAGGTATCATATTGCTTTCTTTATGCTGCATGGTTAAATTAACATGGTGGTGATGGTGTTCATCTGGAATCTCGAACTGACGTATTGGAGGAATTATATATCAAGATAAAGAGCAAAATTCAACTATTTTGGTTAAGTCAAGGTTGGATGAGCACCTACTGTAGTGTCTAATTGGACGGAAATTAATTGGGTAACACATGGTTAGCGTAACGTGTGCAACTTCCCTCATTATAGGACTACCTTTCATTGTTTCTACAGATCAATTTCACATAAACTTTGATAAAAGTAACTCCGAAAATGAAAGTCATTGTGATATAATATTCTATATTTCGGCTTCCATTTTCGGAGTTACTTTTATCCTAGGATTGCCTTTCTTTGGTATGTTCAACTTCATTATGTCGGTACCTTTTAAGAAGGGCCGTTCGCGCCATAAATCCAAACGTTTAATGAATTTAAACGTTTAACTTGCACCAACCAATCAGATGTCATGAATTGACATTTGGAAGAACTTTCCTGTCCATAAGCAAACGTTTGCTGTTGTAACGTCCAATACTTTAGACGTTTCCTGTCAAAAGACAAACGTTTCCAGTAGTAATATTCTAGACTTTTATACGTTTCCGGTTTAAGGGAAATCGTTACCGGTTGTGATCGTCCAGTCAGATTTTTTTATTGCTGCCGCGTATGTTCAAACTTCAACATCAACACGTGTCCACTGGCAAAACGTTTCCGCTATGTAGTCTGTTTGAACAAATCAGATAACCCTTACAAATATTCGCGCATATTGTATTCCTCATGCCCACCGTGCATCATGTCCTGCGCAAATTGTCCCGGTGCCAATGATATTCTCCAAAACCTCATTTATACCGGAAACATTTGCCAATGGAGATTTGCACGTGTTGGTGTAGATGTTGGAATACACGCGGCCCAAATAAAAAATCTGATTGGACAATCACAACCGGAAATGTTATCCTTTTAACCGGAAACCTTTAAAAGACCAACTTTTTCTTTTGACAGGAAACGTCTGAAGTCGGGAATTTACAACTGGAAACGTTTGCTTTTTAACAGGAAAATGTCAGTTCATAACATCTGATTGGTTGGTTCAAGTTTAAACGTTTAAACTTTTTAAAGCTTTACAATTTTTAAACGTAAGGGTGCGTTTATGGCGCGAACGACCTATACCTTGTCACAGAATGTAACTTTTGATTGCGTTTTAGCCACCTACATTCATGCCTGGTGCCACCTGTGCCTAACTTGAAATTAAATATATAATTGTGCATTTATTTCATTACAAACTTATCCCCCAATAACCCAGCTACCAGATCTCATTAAAGCCCATAGGCTCTAGTTTTCTTCTCTGAGGGGCACGTCGTTCAACATGTCTAATTGACGTTACTCTTACTGCAGAAAAGCGACAGATTGCGTACAGATTAAAATACATCGAGAGGGCATGAGAAGAAGAAACTAGAAAGTGAAGACCGTTTTCGTCAAACTTGTGGCATGAGTGTATCGAAGATTGGTACCATTTTGTAAAGTACGTCCTCTGTATACTGGTATATTGAATTTAATGAAGCTGAAAATCTCGGATCGGGCTTTTGGGTAAAGCGCCTCAAACGGTATATACAATCTGTTGTACGGTACGGATTAAAATTCACCGGCGATTGAGCCATTTTATAATTACATTAACACTCGGCGAGGAGGTGCTCCACATCGCTCCGGCGAAGCATGCATTCTTATCGACGAATCGGCAGATTTTATAGTTTTCAAAGTTAAGAGGGAGCAATTTAGTTGCTGGGGCGATATTTAATTTGTAAAAATCTCTATTCCATATCGCGAGTAAACTTTGTCAGTATCAACGGTTGGATTACAAAACTAAAGCAAAGAGCTTTTTATTTAGGGTTAAGCGGGAAAAGGTGCGATTTTTCAATCGGTTCCATGCCTTAATATGTAACAGGCGTGATAAATATTGACACAAAAAGGAGCAAGAAAATATTATTTGATTTACAGTATTAATATACCTCAAGAAAGTTATGTATCATACTTTCTGATGCTATCAACCACTAAAAGAATAGAGACAAATGTGAAATTGTATTCAATACATCATAAAGTCGTATATAGACATATGAGAAGGTTGACTGCGAAAACCGCTTGCGCACACCTCTCTGATGAGAACAGTAACCTTTGTTATGCTTAATAGATGTTTATATAACCATAGTCAGACCTCCTGATGATAACACTATTGACAAGGCATTATTGTCTCCTTGTAAACCATATGCCTACACTATTAAGCTCATTTAAGTAGCACATTATACCATTAGTTAACACAAATGAAATAATATTGTCTCAGCTACTTTAATTATGATGAGTGGGCGTATACGTTGGGAAGAAAAATCAAATTAAAATTGCTACTACTTGGACAAAAACTACCTGCAAACCTGCATTTTCATTTGAGGCATCCACAAATGGTTTTCTTTGCATTGCCAGTGCAATAGCTGGGGTATGATCTCTGCAACCACAGGCAGTACAAAGTTGACTTTTCAGTGGAATTTTACATATTGACATTTTCGGCATGAAAACAAATAATTAAAACAGCATTAAAGCTAATCCATGGATTATCACTGGTGGTTCAAATATCATGCATGGGTTATTCTACAATTGCAAACAATGTTATCTTATTATTTTAATTCTTAGCAATACTAATATTATACTACATGTTTTCTGTGGAAGGCTTGAAGAGATGCTTAAACAGAGCCCACTTGTCGTATTTTTCTTCAACCATGCAAATGTTTTTTGTGAGCACTTCGTAGTTGCATTGCTTGCCAATTTTACTTAAAAGCACATGAAATTCGAGCTTTTTACCAGAGAATTTATTAGAGTAAATGTATTGCTTTGTTATAACCATGATGGTGCTGAGGGCACATTGTTTTCTATCCCAACCCAAAATTATATTTTTTTCAGTAATTGTGTCCTTCATTTTCATTTTTTCTTGCAGCCATTTCTCGAAATCCTTCCACAATCTTTTAACATGCGTACAATAAATAAATAGATGTTCTATTGTTTCCTTTGCTTCTTTGCAGTAGTCACAAAGTTCGCTCTGACTTAATGAGATTTTATATAGGAAAGACTTCGTTGCTGTAATACGATGGAGGATCTTATATTGAAAATCTCTTAATTTTTGTATATTTGTAGCAATGAAAATTCGAAATAAAGGCGTTTTTCCAGTCCGTGCTTTGTAAGATATTTTCCCATTTCTCTTTTTGATTTAAAAATTTAATCACTATTTTATACGTCGTAGAAGCGCCTGCATCCCTTCCTCGTGCCTGCCAAAACACGTAGACGCTGTGGAATTACGGGTGTATACAAGTGTTTTTTACACAGAAGAGACTCTGTAGATACTTTATCTATGCAACATTTAGGTATATTCTTCATTAGTTTAGCAAAGTCTAGGTATGTTCCTTTTACGTTATATTTCCCTTTAAATTTATCAAAACTCATTAGCTCGCCATTTTCATTCAACAAATCTCTAATATTTCTAATGTGTTTGTCCCACCAGTTTTTTACAAAGTAATTTGGAGTTCGGAAATTATAGTTATACCATAGTGGTTCGTCTAAGATATCCTCTAGTCGGCCTGGTTTTAATTTTTTCTGAAATATATACCAAGACTTAAATACGTCTCTCACTAAATAGTTAATTAACATACCCCCGTTTATGTTAATTTGTATCAAAACTATTTATATATCACGTTGTGGTAGTGCTTAACTTCAATCTCAGTAAACTTAGATATAATATCGCAGAACATTATATCTGACATTATCGCTATATACATCCCGTGCGAATTTCAAACTACATCTGTTAGCCAATCAGGTGGCTAGCTGAGAGAAATAACGTTAAAGAGACGCCCCTTGTAATTACACACATGGGCACGTGGACCAATATAGTAAACAGAAAAAAGAAACAGTATCACAATAAGGCATCACACACGTGTCCAGACATCGTGCCTGATGAATTTAAAGTTCAAAAGATTTTCTTCCGCCGAAAAGTCTGCTTTTATCAGGCGGTAGAGAACATCAAAAGGTCGACCGCCGAAAAGTTGTTCGTCTCCGTGAACTAAACGTCATTCAATGTCAAATTGCTTGTTGTCATTGGCTTAATTATGAAATCTCGTTGAATAACGGCAAAGCGTTCGCACGAATATTCCATAGCGTCACATCTAGATGGTATTTCCCTGATATACCATCTTGGTTCATCTAGAGTGTTATTAACTCTACGTTTACTATTGTTTAATCGGGCCAAATTATAGAAAATAAGAGAAAAAAAATGTTTTTGTCAATATTTCAACTTTGGTACACATTCAGACGAAGTCATATTACAAGAATATATAGAAAGGGGAAATGTCCCAAGGGGAAAATGTCTGCAGGGAGAAATGTCTGAAGGGGAAATGTCTACAGGGGGAAATGTCTGAAGGGCGAAATGTTTTGAAAGTCAAATTGCCATGGTGTTTTCACGGTCAAATTACCATGGTGTTTTGACAGTCAAATTACCATGGTGTTTTGACCGTCAAATAACCAGGGTGTTTTGACAGTCAAATTAGCAGGGTGTTTTCCCGGTCAAATTACCATGGTGTTTTGACAGTCAACTTACCATGTTGTTTTCACGGTCAAATTACCAGAGTGATCTGATGCTCGAGTTGACGCGACTAGAATGTCAATTGACCAGGGAGATTTGATGCTGGTGACAAAATACGAACCGGTGTATTTTTGACACGATTGTCCAGCCTCGCTCGTTACGGGACACTTTGTTCGGTCAGTTGTATACGCGCGAAAACTGCAAATGACGGGGGTGAAATGAGAGATCAAGAAAAGACGAGCGTGATTACAGAGTTCGTAACGTGATACGAAGGTCAAGATGGTATATACAATACTATCATGTTTTCGACATGATCGGCCAGCTAAATAAATTACGGGATAATTTGTGTAGACATTTCGTGCAATATTGAATCTTTGGTCGTGTTAATTCATGTTACGTTTTAGACATGAACCGCCATCCATATCTGATTACCTGACTTCACAACACGACGTTCTCTACTCCCTCTCACGATGATCTTGATAACGGATGGACGTTCCCATATCTGTCACATGCACCCAATTCCAACATAGCCAGGGGCACTAAATGATGCAGTGTGGAATTATATTAAGATCGAGGGTTATATCAGACTGATAATAATTATCCGGTGATGATGTGTGAAAAACAACATATGTTGTACCATATATAAACAACATACACCTCAATCCAGTTCAACAGCTGTAACGATAGTGTGTTCGCGTGTAGCCTTTACAGTATAGGAAAAACTATCCAAGAAGCAAGCATGAAGTATTCACTTGTGATCGCAATAGCCTTGCTTGGGTCAGGTAAGATTCGTTTTAACGAGACACTGATAGCCAGTCTGTGGAACAGGGGCTCGTTACCCTTTAGAAATTGGTTAATTATGTTGATAGGTGGAGGTGGGGTCATCCCCAATAAACATAATTAACCAATTAACAACGGGAACGAGCCCAATTGGTCTGGAGCCAATGTTGTCATCAAATGTCCCAAATCTTTTTCTTCAGATTTTCCCTTTGTACTCTCTCAGAACGATGAGTTGCTATTTTTTGTAGCGTTTTCGTGTGATATGTCGCTATCTACGTTCTTATAGAAAACTAAATCTTCTTTCAAAATAATATACCAACATTGTTTCTCTGATATGCTGGGGGAGCCGCTATGGGTGTGTTTGCAGTTCTGGTAATGCTCGTTTTGGGAGAGTTCAATCTCCGGTCATGGTCGTTCTTGCCCGTTAGGTGTATTCTCGGCTGCGCCTGTCCAATCAGAAGCCGCTCGTTCCAATCGTCGATTTCTCTTGTCCTTTTGTTCTAAGCGTCGTTGTCCTGGAACAGCTGTTTTCGCATTTTGATCGCATTTTCTAAGGCCTCGATGCGTGGGATCGCCCTTCATTTCAAGCGACACGAGCTCCGAGCTTCAAACTGTCCCATCCGCGAGCTCCGAGCTCCGAGGTCCCAGCTCCCGAGCTCCGAGCACCCAACTGCCCCATCCCGGAACTCTGAGCTCTGAGCACCCAACTGCCCCATCCCCGAGTTCCCAACTGTCTCATCCACGAGCTCCGAGCTCTTGCATATAAACACGACATACATTTTTGAAAGCTTCAGTATACGCCGGTTGTCCATGAAGACGAGGGCCATAGTTTACTCATGTCTCTTGTGTTCGAAGTCATTTTCCACGCCGTATGTACCATTCGAACATAATTAAAATGGAAGCTATTAAGCCCACATCTGGCCTGGGCGCTTTATGGTATGCCAGAAAATGCCTCCTTCCCCAGGTCAGGAACCGAAAGTCACACAAAGAAATGTAACAAAATTCAAGATGTTTTAGTCTGATGACTTCACCATTTACGTCAAGTTACACAACTGTATTGGCGCCATTTATGTTTTCGATTAACATAATTTTCTCTGACAAACTGCATAATAAATTATAATCTAATCACTTGATATGAAGTTAAATACTTTTGGGTATAGTTTTACGCTAGTAGTATACCAGCGGGTATACCACTGGCCGAACTCAATGACCGCACGAGGTAACTAGATGCTGAATAATGACAAAAGAATGACGTCAGAAGGTCAAGGTTAAAGGTTAGAGGTGATAGGTCGAATGTGGAAAGGTTGGCGTTGAAATTGAGCGAATCCAGGACAAGGGTTTATTGAAACCGCGTCCAATGAGAGTGTAGGGGTTCAAATCGGGTTGGCGTTGCAACGGGGAGTGACATTTTATACAACTCGCAACAGTAAAGAATAGAAATAAAGCACCAGTATGTCAATAGAACCCGCATGCCCGGTGTACAGCGTCGGATTTGTTTTTGAGGGCGAGTTGTCTTAACGTACCATATTCTCGCTACTCCTCGAACGCGTCACTGATAGCACGATGGAAGAGGTCCACCAACAAGCAATTCGCAAAAACCTTGTAATTCTCATCGAAGAGATAACATGTGTGACCACAATATGTGACTTGCTTAGACAAATTATGATATTAACGATGGAAATGTACGACAATATTATGGTTGTGAAGACAAGGCACAAGTCCGTCATCTGTTGAACTTGATACCCAAATGAGGCCCTAAGGCCTTTTATGCGTTTGTGAAAGCTCTACAGAAGACTGGCAACATTACATTAGCCCAACTGCTACAGCCTGAATTTAAGAAGACTTCTATCGTTGATGTCGGCTACAGGTCCGTGACTGGGTTTCATTTGGGATACAACGTTTTCGTCAATGTGGGGAACTCATCAGGGCACGCCTGTGTGGATATTACCGAGAGTAAGGATGTGGCCGATCCGACCATTTGCCCGGTATAAAGACCGTACTTTTAACGCGGGCGGGCTGGGCTAAATCGACGGACTATGTCATTGTGATCGACGACCTGATCGCTAAGGGTGCACTCCTGGCACTCCATGGGTTCGATATTCGGCTTCCAAATGTCGTAAAATTCTCAACCCAAATCACTTATATGTATATATTTTCTGAAAGAGCCTGATTAAACTATTATTTTAAGACACAACACTGCTATGTTATAGAAAAAATGAATCTCGAACATACCCCTCCAATCTTGCTTCATTTTTCTTATGCCCCGTGGGGCTTCCGGGGATTGGCCTGGGACATCGCAGGTCATGGTAAGAACAGGCCTTAGCTCCTCAGAGAGTTTGTCGTAAGAGGTGACTAACTGAGGCACCCGTGAGGTTCTCTGGTGTGAAAAGGAATAGGACCCCACGTCGTGATATGGCTGAAATATAGTTGAAAGCAACGTTAAATCATATTCACTCACTCACTCATTTTTCCTAGAAAACCCCTTAAAATGTCGAAAATAGGTCAAATTCGGCTCTATTTAGAGAAACATCTGCAAGAGCGATTTCAGTTAAAAAAAATTCTCACGTTCCCTGATCCAGTATCAACTTGAAAAGGCAAAAAAGTGTCAACCTGCCCGTTTTTTTGTCAGATTTTCTCTCCGTAAATGAGTCCTGCTTTTTAGGCACACCCAAGAGGCATAACTCAGGCGGGACAAAATTTACTCCATGACCCCGATCACCGTGTAGACGAAGCCAGCCATCGACCTTTACGTGCTCGTTTGCAGCGTTGATAATGCTTAATAGGATGGTATTATAGATATAAACTATTAAGAAGAGAAGAAGAATTATGATGTAGCAGAAAACGGGCACTCCATCGTATTATGAAATTAGATTGGGGCCATTGCTACGAAACTGTGGAGGACCACCTAACTAGACAGTAAATGCCGACACTTTGCTGTTGTCAGATGACGTATACCTGAGTTACAGCTTCCACCAAGGACAGGGTAAAGTTCATGTTCGCCACTAACGAGTGTAACCGCAACAAAATCTATCCCACAAAAGCCGGACAGACTTAGGACCTGTCTATGTGGTCTAATTTGAAGAACTGTGTAGAGGACGTCGACACAGCCTTGAACGTTATCCATTACGCAAGAGAATATATATGATAGACGCTGAGACAGGGCCACGTTTGTTCAGCGATTATGGACAGTGAACAAGTACCAATGAAACGTCTATATATATTTTTGTGTTCATTGACTCGTAAGAGGACGATACACCCAAAGAGCATGAAACGATAAATTTGGAAAATCTCTGACATTGCTCCAAAAAGGGACCATTTGCATTTGTATTTCGTGGATATATAAATAATGTCATTGTGTATTATAGCGTTGTCTATTATGTACTCGTTTATAAACTCCCTCCCGAACTCTGGAATTCGGGAGGAGCTCGGAGCTCCCTCCCGCATATAAACACTACATACATCGATAAGCCTTCATTATACGACGGGTGCCGCAGGAAACGAGAGCCATGGCTTTTGCATGCCATTTGTGTTCGAAGTTATTGTCAGCCCACGCAAAGAAGTCCGTATAACGTACAAGTTGAACGCTAAGAACGATCGACATATGAAAAGAGAGTATTGGACCATCCCTATACGATGACGGTGAGCGGTCCGTCGTGCGGAAAAACGTCCTGAGTGATGAAGTTCTTAGAGGAAGGTGTGGCAATCCCAGCTCCGACACGCGTTGTATTGTGTTATAGCCAATGGCAGAGCGCTAACGAGAATACCCGACTAAGCAACGTGAGCTTCGTTCCAGGAATTCCTCGCGACATAGACGAGCCGTATTACTTCCATTCCGCTCAGGTCAGTATAATCGTACTCGATGACGTGATGGGCGTGGCCAAGGAAAATTCGAAAATCGCGGACATATTCACGAAACGGTCCCATGATCACAATCTCTCGGTCTTCTATCTAACCCAGAACCTCTTCCGTCAAGGTAACGCGTCTAGGGATATCGCCCTAAACTTCGTTCTTTCAACAACCCCATCAGCAAATATCAAATTCGGGTCTTCGGAAGATCCCCAAATTTATCCCCAAAACGTGGACTATTTCATACAAACTTTTCACAGAGCTGTCAGTCGCCCCTACGGGTATCTGTTCGTCGATTTAAAACCCCATACCCCCGACGCACGCAGACTGATGACACACCCATTGCCGGGGGAGCGCGATTCAGAGCTATTGATCAATGTACACATGTACAACGACAGAGCCGACAACCGCCCAATCACGGCCCCGCGTACCCCTTGCCATCGCATCAATCGACTCAGTAGGTCTCTCGGGTTCCCGAAACAATCGACATTCGATATCCGTCCACAACATTGGATAACTTTCACGCAACAGACGGCTACCCTGGGTCACCCATTCCCGTAAAAACCTCCTACTTTCTATCAACGCATACCCCTAGTCCGCAGGCGACTTCTATATCCAACCAGTAACTACCGAGATACAATCAAGATTCAGGCCAGGCCGGACTGTGGATTTCCCGAAGAATATGTCGATAAAGGGGATATGGCGATAGCTCTTTAAAACCAGTATGTATGTGGAAGTAGAGAGGAAACTCGTAGCGAAAGAAAAATAATTTCAACGCAAAGGATATTCCAGGAAGTAATCCGAAATCTTGGTGCATAATGCATTGACCCCTCTACTGCGACGATGTTTACGAAGACAACACTTAAAACTTGTCGTGGGTATGAAATCTCTGGTCAATGATCCGATTCATATGAATATCGAACGAACAACCTGTGGATTGAAAACTCCCAACATAGGCTGGTAGAGCTATCGATCAAAAGAAACACGTGTTCGAACGAATAATTGAGAATAAAGTCGGACTCCCAATACTCGTCATTCGACAGAACCACGGGGGATTGCCCCTTTACCCAGCTGGTGAACTAGTCTAGTCTAGGAGATACGGATGGGGAAACAACTGCATTGATCACCTGGCTTGACCCCGGCCGACCAGCCGGTCTTCAACTGACTGTACTGCGCCTTTCTTGAACCATCCAACCCTCAACTATGCATATTCTTACAGCCTATACCATAATAAAGCATTGTATCACATAAAGCATACCTGTGTTTGTTCACAACGGCTGAAATTAGGCGACTTCCTGTATTCCACACACCAGCACACCGCTCTTACTGGCGTGGATCGGACCATTCGCAAAGCACTCCGGGAAACAAACCACTGGATGACCTTTGACATCGCTTTACCTCATATCTGACAGTTTCACGTTCACAAGTGTTTACGTCGACATATTTATCCTTCAATGCTGATAAAATGTCGAAGAACGACTTCTTCAAATGGTACGTCAGACTCTATATCAAATTAAGTACCATGCGCGTAATATACGAATATACGGGAGTATGTTTAATATTTGATAGTGGATATTTATACTGAAACCGGCAGCATTTCGAAATAGTGTAATGTGGGCCAGTTCAAGTCGAATGTTTGTTTACAGTCGTCTATGTCATGTGACCTTACATTTGATTGACGATAATTAATATTATTTGCTCACTTATGTTGTCACGATCAAACATCCCCTAGAACTGAAATGAAACTCAACTGAATTTAAACAAAAATTCCGTCATCTCTTCGCAGGGTACAGTTGAATATAATGGCATACCCAGACGGCATAATAGTTAATGAAGAATTATGAACGAAATATACGGAATGTTGTCGCTCTTTGGGTGAAGTACCGTTAAACGTACATCATTGTGGAAATGTCCTGTTCCAGAAATTCCCGAATATACAGTCTGTGAAGCGCCGAGCAAATGGACAGCAGAATCGTGATTACAAGGGTATACGAGGGTTGGACGAGCGTTGAACAAGACATGCCGGTCATTCAACTCACTTCAGATTTGATTACATGCTCAGCACCATCACAATTCTTTGCCATGTACCGAGACGATACTTCTGTTAAATTCGGCCTGGAAATTGACTGCAGGCTAAACGGACTCCCGGTATTGAAAACCTTAAGTTTTCAGACGTCCGGGGTATGGCAGAGCCATTTCATGGGCAAGAGTGTCAATGCCGAACAATTAGGTTTGGATGCTGCCCAAATAGACAGCGTAGGTTTGTTGGTTAGAGTATTTGATGCTGTACACGGATCAAAGGCTTGTCGAGGTTATCCCGTCGATGACAGCTGCTTCAAAACCAAACCACACTGCTTCGCTTTGGAACAGTGGCAATCAGGACAAAATCCAGTGGAAAGTAGATATAGATCTTCCACGTGTACAGGTATCCAGACCATGTTTTCTCGTACTGACCACTGCTCCTCCTGTCGCGAGTCTTTTTACAATCACCACAAACGTAAGAATGTCACAGACAACCCAGAAGAGGATGACTCAGTCATCAAAGAAGACCAGTCACCAATTGATACCATTATTAACTTGTTTCCTGGGGCTCCTGATAACATGAAACATTTGTTGCTGTCACAGCGACGTTGTCTCCTGAACCAGGGGAAAGATTCCAGATGCCGTAGGTGGGGAAAAGACATTAAAATGATGTGTTTATCCCTATCGAATTGCAGTCCAGCTAGCTACACAGTTCTTAGGAACAGTGGCTTCCTCATTCTTCCATCTGATAATTTGTTACAAAAGTACACGAATGTTCTACAACAGGGTCCCGGATTGAAGGATGATATTTTGAAGTGGATGTACCTCAATGCCAAGGAGAATAATGTGTGCATGTCTGGAGGAATTGTGTTTGACGAGATGTCTATCCAGGAGGACATTCAGATGGTGGTACGTGGCAATGAGGCGGAGTATACGGGATTCGTGAACATGGGAACAGCTTCCACGGACATGCGGGTATTGAAAGACGGGAAAGAGGAAGCGAAGCTCGCCACTCATATTTTGCAGTTTATTTTCCTGTCCTTCGATGGTTTCCGATGGGCATTCGACTACTTCCCTACAGACGGAGTAAATGCATGCGATCTGTTTCTTTTGTTTTGGAAAGCGGTGAGTAAGTTATCGCTCCTTGGCTTCACAGTAGAATATGCCTGCATGGATGGCGCAAGCTGCAATAGGGCCTTCTTGAAACTACACATCCCAACGAACTTCCAAGTTCCTAACATGTTTAACCCCAAAAGTTTAATCGCGTTTCTGATGGATTATTCACACGTTATCAAAAGGATCCGCAACAACATCGCTGCTAATGGGGATGGTGCGCAACACACAAGGAAACTAGTCTTTTCCGGTTCAAGTATTATTTGGGAGCATTGGCTACGGGCCTATAACTGGGATCGATCCGCCAACCCAGTTCGAAAACATCGCCATCTTACAGATGAACACATGTTTCTGACTAAAACGTCGAAAATGCGCAACCACCTCGCAGAATACGTATTGAATGAGGATATGCTGAATTTGATGATCCATTTCCAGAGAGTCCTCGGAGATGAAGGGCAAGATCTAACTAAATCGTTGGAGCTACTGAGACAAACCAGTAAGCTGGTTAACATTTTCCGGGATCGTCGCGCCGTACGTTCAGTGGACGATGAGCGATTATACCAGCTGGTTGCTGTGAAAGATTGGGTCGACAGCTGGGAATCAGAAGTGCAGTGTCTCAATCAGCCTGCTGCTGCGAAGAAGGCGATGCTCATGACACAAGAGACACGAAAGGACTTATGGTGCATTCTGGTGGGATTCAAAGGCTTGTGTGAGCGAAAAGTTCATCGATTATCTCCGCGATAATAAACAGAGACATCGTGAAGAACATGTTCTGCCAGCAACAAGCCACACAAGTACATCGATTATCCCCGCGATGATAAACAGCGACATCGTGGAGAACATGTTCTGCCAGCAACGAGCCACACACGACGGATCCAACACCAATCCGAACCAAGCCCAATACCAGAAAGGTATAACGTCCATCATTCTAGGGCGAAAACTGGTATCGAAAAAAATCGAATGCAGCCCAGGCCCCGATATCTGCTGCAGCAGCAGTGCCATTCAGTCTGATATCACACGCACCTCTACCGCGGGCTAAACGAAGGCCAGTCACGGCAACAGTGTCCAAACCATCTTCGCCCAAGAAAGCAAAGATCCCGCACAACGACCAGGACCTGACCGAATAGTTGATTCATGATTCCATGCAATTTTGAATCATATGAACATACTTAAGCTTCTATCTAGAATGGATGAACACAATGTTTCTGTTCTGTGGTGCCTTACTCCGTCTTCGTTTCTGTTGGTTTTTTATAGCGGTTATGCTTTGGATTATTTCGCGCGGTCGATGTATTTCATGCCACTAGAAAAGAGGCTTTTAAAATACAAGCAGTATAATTATAAACTGTTGCCTTACATTCTCATTTTTCTATCAAATACATTTCACGGAATTTGGGATAAATTGTACACCAGAGCCATTAATATGCCATAAACTTTATTATCTCTGTGAATGGTTACTGCTAGTAACTATCGCGGTTCTGTGGGCTATTTGGACATCAGTTTCTATATTACTAAGAGTTTCTGTGGTGCTAAGTTTTGGCTGATGTATGTCAAGTGATGCGTGTATGGAGGTCACTGAACACTTACCCTTTTTGGATGGCTGAATTGAGAGTAATTAGCTGGTGTCTATACCATTAAAGCCGTAATGGTTTTCTGTCTAGGTGCTAGGGGCCGTGTGGTCATATCATTCAAGTTGCCACATGAACAGGTACAATAAAAGCGTACCTGAGATACAACACATATCACGAATCGTTAGATTCTTGGTATGTGCTTTGGACTAGGTTAACTGGGAGACTATACTGTGAAGTCATGTGGCTCTGTCAGTATGTCGGCACCTCTTCCCACTTCCCTTATATATGTTCTAATCTCAGTCCTTCTGTCTTTTTATAACTCGAAAACAAACCGATTTACAGATACAATATAAACACTGACCAGGGAATTGATCAGGAATGTGGCATAGATCTATTGTGGACCGACTCCCGGGGTGGGGATGCCCATATTGTGTTTACCTATGGTGAAAGGTATGTATAATCGACATGCATGTTTAGCTGGATTCCATTGAGATGAGTTTGTTGACCGTGATAGCTTAAACCACCAAAGCATTGCCAAGTGTATCGACAATGTATGTCCATCCATCTTCTATATATTTAAATCTGTAAAACGTATATGCGTTCATACAGATTTTTCGCGTGTGAAACACGACTGATTTTTAGTAAGGTGCCTGTACAGCTTTCAGAGAAAAAAGTTAATTGACTATACCTACAATTGCTCGCTTTCTGTGAATAGGACATCTCATGAAATCATCTCTTAACGACAATACGAAGATGCGCAACTGAAAACCCCTCGGCTCGGGTCTCCTGCCATTCATAATGTATTCAATTTGAACCAAGACGTCAGAAACACCAAGCAGTCAAGTGACCTATATACAGATTATCGAAAATTTTGCAATTAAAAATGGCCCCTAAGCTTTCCGTCCAATCAGAGAAACCGGTATTCATTACATAAGTCTCTTGATGCATCGATGATGTATACCAAATTGAGCACTTGAACGGTGTTAGAGAAAGAGACCGTTAATTATTTTGCGTAAATGGCCGTCCATCCTTCCCGTCACTCAGAGGAATGTATGTAGTTATTCCTTGCAAGTCTCTTGATACATTGATGCTGTATACCAAGTTTCGTATAGAACACTCAAATGGTATCAGAGATATACATCATTAAAGATTCTGCATAAATTAAAGATGGCCACGAAGGTTTCTACCGAATCAGAAAAACTGGTTTGGTCATTCCATTGCAGTTTCTTGATGCATCGATGACCTTTACCAAGTTTGACACTGAGCAGCGAAATGGTACCCGAGATACACAAGATTAATGGTTTCGCACAAATTAAAGATGGCCACCAAAGTGTGCAACCAATCGGGTCAGATTCAATAGTTCACGAGCTTATAGATGTGTACTGTAAAGTTTGGTGTGCCTAGGGTAAGTCGTTCTAAAGATATCTTGGTAGTGAGAAGGTTGTGACGGACAGATGGACGGGCGGCCAAACTTTGGCCGAGGGGTAAAAACAACAAAGGCTGACATTTTCAATGTGACACGACCTGCGTTTATAAGTACGTCAACCTGCATAGTTCCAAAACTGAGTATGTTTTCCCACGAGCTGTACTCATTTAAAGGTGACATTCATCGGACTATTGAATTAAATAATGAATATTTCCAGGCTTTAATGTCACGATTTTTTTCTCCATTGAAGAAAATACCCCATGGCGGATTTGTCCACATGTGGGAAATTGGGATTGATCTCTCTGAGAAGTTCAAGCAGTTTCTGTTCCTGTTCTTGACACCACCTCTCAGCATTCCATGACGTCTGTAGGGATTTTAATAACTGATTCCTACTTCGCTTGAGATCAGTTATGACACACTTAGTCTCGGTCATGAGTGATGAACAGATTGAAGACAAATTGTTCACCACTCTATGCGGGGTTGAAGCGGGGCTATGTGCATCGTCACCGTGTTCAGAAGGTAATCCGACTATTTCCTCAAAATCGTTGGTCTATTCCATTGAGACGTCCAAGATATCAACGTTTGTGTCACTGATATCACTTGACTGCAGACCAAATGACGAATCAGATTGGTAACTGGGAATGTGATATTGACTGCAGCATTATTTATCTTCTTTGATTTCCGATGAAGGCCTATCGCTAGCGTGATAAACAATGACAGCGTGCTTCAAGACCATTTGCCGTTGATACCCTATCACACGCAGTGGTGAAGTAACCCTTCCGAGTGCCACAGATAACTGGCCCGCTTGACGAATTCCATCACAGTACACATCAACACGGGTTAGGGTGGAGCCTTGCGATTTATGGATTGTTATGCCGTATGCCAATTTGAGCGGAAGCTGCAGTCTGGAGGCAACGTTTCCCCGCAGGCGTGAGTGTGTTTCTCCTGCAGTCGGGGGAAGTACACATCGACTTCATTTTCTCTTAGGTCCACAACTTGTCCCTGGAGGCCATTGACAAAACGGTTTGCAATGTTACGCAGTAACATCACTGGAACCCCAATCTTGAGTAACAGTGTCGGAGGGGCGATCACATGGTTCAGCATTTTGCTCTTTCCGGTGTCCACGCTGCTGTACGTCCTGGATTCCCCAGGGTGCTGGTGTGCCATTTTCGCGTTGTGAATCTCCGCATCGTAATTTGTGGCATAGAGGGAAACGACGTTCCCGTTTTCGGGTAATGGTCTTGATAGCGACATCAGCAGCTGATGGGTCTCATCGGACACCCAGCCTCTTGGCCGTTTTTTGTATAGGCTTGATTAAGTTGATTTCACTTTGGCGGTTTACTTCAGTCAATACAACATGGTTCCCAAATAATCTGTCCCAAAATTCTATTTCGAAACAGTAACGTCCACTACCATGGAGCATTTCATTCTTCACAGAAGGCAATTGGAAGAAGTCACCGCTGACGATTACTTGTAAACCATCAAATAACTTGTCACTATTTTTCCCACCCGAACGACATGTCAACTCCAGTTGTCCGAAGTCCTTCATGCAAAGCATGGATACTTCGTCCAAGATCAGAACATCAGTTCCTTAAATATTTGCTCTAGCTTGTTGAAAAGCTTCATCATGTTGGAAGAGTTGTGCCAGCTCGCTGTCATTATATCGCCCGTCGTAGAGGCCAGCCCATCTGTGAAGGACAATGTGCATGTAATACGCAAATTGAAGGTTTGCCAAGTGCATAGAACAAAAGGTATTACTTTATTTATATTTATTTATGTATATATAATTATGTCTTTTTTGTCAAGGGGGGGGGGGGGCGATAGCATTCTAATGGGAGAAGCAATTTTACATTGCTATTGAAATAAAAAGGTACACTGTGACTGACGAAAGAAACGTGTTTCATTCGAAGCTCAACATAGTCATTTAGCAATGAGCGGTCAGTTTGGAGAGTCTATTGGTACCAGGGTTCCAACATCCCTAGCGGTCCGAAAATGAAATGTTAGGCGCCTTTATAAAATCTACGCGATATTAGCATGCACTTCATCGTTCTGGTTGGTTGGATTAGTTTTTTTTAATTAGCGTTCCAAGCCTTCTAACATATTCTCGGGATTAAGTGTCTCGCAATTTTTATAAGGAAACCTTAACCTAAAGTTCCTCCCTTCGGAAAGAACATATGGGAAAGAACTACTCCCTGAAAAAAGTCATATCGTAAAAGAAATTCAAAATGAAGTTGATTACGCGAGTCTGAAATTGATTTTGAGATAGTTGTACAATCTTGAACTTTAAATAACGCGCAGTACAATTTTTAAAATCGCGGGAAAAAATACTCTCTCTTGGTTTTTGGTTCTCCTGCAGCCGGATGGGAACGCACATGTGCTCTGGTAGTTCTAATACATCACTACTCGTAATCTTATGCTTATAAGTTGAGCTGTATGTCTGATGAGAAATATGGTCAAATCCTGTAAAACTTCAATATCCTGCGTATGTATCGTCTATATCTACATTTATTCGACACGAAACTGCAATTATATTATTTAAAATGAAGCCTGTATATGGCGAGATTCTGCTGGTGGACGTTTCGTCCCCGAGGCCCGCCCCCTGTACAGACCTTTTGGTCTTTGATATATGTTGGCATTTGTGGGAAGTTGATGCTGGGTCGACATCGGGCCTTACAGATTAATCTTTTGTGTTAATTGCCGTCATTTACATCTGACGACGATACAGCTCACCAATCGCCAATGTGCCAGTTGTCACAGAGAAACAGCTCACCAATTACCAGTATACGAGTTGTCAGAGCATTTCCATCATAGCTCGCTAGATTTGTATCTAATACCACTTATGCCGGTGTTAGGGGCCGTGTGGTCATATCATCCATGCCACATGAACAGGTACAATAAAAGCGTACCTGAGATACAACACATATCACGAATCGTTAGATTCTTGGTATGTGCTTTAGAATAGGTTTACCAGAAGACTATTCTGTGAAGTCATATGACGCAGTCAGTATGTCGGCACCTCTTCCCACTTCCCTTATATGTGTTGTAATTCAATCTTTCTACTTGTTTTTGTTCAGTTCTTCTGTCGTCGGATTACAAGCGTCTGTTCCGTCATTCATAAATCAACCGTCGTCCGTTAAAGAATATCAGCGTCCATAATCCAAAGACCTATACTATTCCATATTCCATATAACAGTATTAGCACCAAATTCAAAAAGACAATCATAGTATACATAGACATAGGCTACACTCCACAGCTTATTACAGTCATTTTGTTACAAGAAGTGCAGCTATTTTCTGATTTGAAAGTTATTCTCATCATTTGTATTAATAACCAGCTATAAAAATACTTTCTTTTCATAGCAAATCATTTTTTTAAAAAACTTAGGAAAGGAGGTCGGAACCACAACCAATTTTTATCATAATGTAACAAGTATGCATGTATTGAATTCACCGGTAGCTTCAATAACAATAGATCTTGCTCCAAGTAATTTAGGTCATCAACCAACCTGTGAACGGTTGTACCACCAAAGGTACGAAAATGTGCAGCCGCTATGCCTTTCGGACATATGACTGCCACACTTTGGCCAGCGGCTTTCAGTCGTATCGCTACTGATTTCAAGACATATGTCTTGCCCGTTCCAGCTTGTCCGGTCAACAAAAGGTTATGACCACCGGCACATACTCGCACAGCTTCCTGCTGTTTAGCATTGAGCATGTACGTCATGTTCATATACATTAACACTGGCGCATATGTCTGTTTGTCTGGCCTGAACGTGAAACTGTCAGATATGAGGTCAAACGATGTCAAAGGTCATCCAGTGGTTTGTTTCCCGGAGTGCTTTGCGTATGGTCCGATCCACGCCAGTAAGAGCGGTGTGCTGGTGTGTGGGATACAGGAAGTCGCCTAATTTCAGTCGTTTTGAAAAAACACAGGTATGCTTCATGTCATACAATGCTTTATTATGGTATAGGCTGTAAGAATATGCATAGTTGAGGGTTGGATGGTTCAAGAAAGGGGCAGTACAGTCAGTTGAAGACCGGCTGGTCGGCCGGGGTCAAGCGAGGTCATCGATGCAGTTGTTTCACCTTCCGTATCTCCCAGACTAGACTAGCTCACCAGCTGGGTTAAGGGGCAATCCCCCGTGGACAGAACCATACCGACCTGAGCGCACTGACAGTATTCTTTTCATGCGCTATGTCTTCGAGAGACTTGGATGTACTAGATGACGTTTCCAGCCACCCACTCATCGACGAAGACGATATTGACGATGACGTCGATGATGACGACAGTGACGAAGACGTGGACGAGGATGACGATAACAACAGCTTTTGAGACATCGCGGTGAACAAAGTCGTCGGCATGCACAGGGACAGCATAGAACGAAAATCGGAAGAACTAGGCGATTTCCAGGCAGCCTATACGTCCATGCGCCCAGAGACCACCCAAACTTTGACGGACCTTTATTTGAAACAAATCAAAGTCATGAACGAACTGCGCCAGGACGATCTTCACGAGAAAGTCAAAAATACCAACCGATACCGGCAGAATTAGATTTTACAACTTCGAAGGCCTGGGAAGTTTCCGTGAGCATGCACAAAAAGACGTTCCAGAAAATACTTCCGGGAATCTTGAAGAATTCTAAGAGCCCGTTCCCCCGTACCAACAGCCAGCATTATTTTAACCCGTATACCTATGAACTGTTACTTATGTTGAGCGTCTCACAGCGTCATAATAGCCTCGTAGTACTCCAGTCTTATGGTCGGACAGTCTTTGTTGTATATGACATGTTGCAGCATAATCGAAAATAATAATAAATGTAACGCCTTATACACGCAAATTTACATTGTTTTGTTATTGTTCTCTTTCACTCTCTCTCACGATGTGAATTTCAAATTTTGCAGATTATTGTGACTATTCATACGGTCACCTTGAAGATCTTGAAGTACTTGGGTTCGTAAGCCTTTATGTGCTATTGCATTACTTCGCTTTGATGTTAAGTTTTTTCTCTTTTTATTGCGAATGATAATGTATATGTGGTGGAGTGTATTTGCCGCTCCAGAGAAGAAAACAACGGTTTCATTCGAATGTAAAGTCTGTGGTGGACTGACGGAATACACGGTACAAACATGTCTGTTAGACTGACGGAATACACGGTACAAACATGTCTGTTTAGATTTTGCCCCGTTAAACGATCGCAGCCAAGTATGTATGTATGTTCTTGTATGTATGTATGTCCTTGTATGCATGAAGTTCTATAATTTTTAAGGACCGAAACATTCAAAATTAAAATGATTCATTCTCCAAAAAGGCAATGAGAAGGCCGTTTTCATTTCTGCTTCATTCTGTTAAATATTCGAGCAGGCGAAGAGCTAGGGGGGAGTTTATTCTACGAAAGCTGGCACATCACGCCTTCGAAATTCATTTTTTCCATATTCTTAACGTTATTAGCCTCTGTCGTTGAAAATTCGTATAAACATCCAGTACCATACTCACAGCATACTTATCCCGCCATAGATCACTGTATATAACACGCATATCATGCTGACGAGTGAAAAACTAGGGAAGCGCGTTAAAGTCAAATGCGCTAATGGCAAAATGTCAAAATGTCGTTTTTTTCTATTTTTTCAAATTGTTTACTTTAACTGCTACGAGTTCTATAAAGTTTCACTGCCCGTTGCAACGCCAACCCAACTTGACCCCCTACCCTCTCATTGGACGCGATTTCAATAAATCCTTGTTCATGATTCGCTCAATTTCAACGCCAACCTTTCTACTCTCGACCTATCACATATAACGTTTAACCTTGACCTCCTGACTTCATTCTTTCGTCATTATTCGGTTTTGGTCACAACCCCCATCCTCGGAACCCAGGTATATCGTGCCAGAGTGAGCACGAAAGGGAAAGCTGTGGACGATGTAAATCCCTTTTGCAATTAGCAGAATAAACCACAGATGTATTTCCTCTGGTCATTGATTAGAACACCACTTCCATGCTATTTCCATGAATCCCTTACCAGTCTACACTGAAAACCTGTGTCAATCATAGACCGGTGAATATTATACAGAATAGTCCCGCACAGACTCAGTCATCTTCATTACATCAAGCCAATTTCTAAGTTCCCGCTTCGAACCTGCCTTTATAGTGTTCCTATTCGAGATCAGAATGAGAGAAGAACCAATCAGAAATCTACGCGCCGATTGTGTTTAAGGTGACAGCTTCCTCAACTGGCTACGTCATTCCTCCTGATACGATAGTTACGTTGGCCCAATATATAGGTCAGCCAATAAATAACGCTCTCTTATGACACATTTCAAAATTCAAGTGGATCCGAGGTCAGTGTCCTCTCGTGTCTCTGTATAAGTTCTCTGAACACTGAAGATGGTTAGATATATCAAGGCAGGTTCGAAGTGTCAATGTGATTCGGTGTAATGGATATGAGACTAAGGACGACGGACTTGATCCGGTAAATCTAGCCGCTCATATCCATTTATGCACCAGACACCCATTCTGTCTGTCGATCCTTCCGTTCACCCACTTACCCCTTCATATCAGTGTGGAATTACACCCGTTAAAATTATATTTAAAGACATTAGTAATTATTTTCAGAAGCTTCGCATTTTGGAAAAAAGAGCTTTAAATACGTTTTTGGATGCTCGTCCTTTTTTGTACATACTATTTAGAACGCAGAGTGCCGGTACGTAGTTCTTTTCAAATTTCATATTTCTTTCAGCTTCAGCATTTCTCGATAGCTGTGATATTCTCGATATTGCCTGCCTCGCCGTTTATCAACCGGTAAGCAATAGATTAATGTTTGCCTAGAATTGTTCATGTTGGGAGGATTGTGAATGGATACAACGTTCTATTTTCAAAGCTGTGGAAGCATAGCTTTCAATGGTTTGCATGGCTGACAGACGTTCTCAGGTACGCTTTTAGGACATCCTGGATTGGGGGAGGGGTTTTCTCATTGTGCTATGGGGCTCAGAGTATTGGCCTATATTATTGGTATTGAACCCGCCTGAAGAAAGGACAGTGACTGGGTGCAACAACATTTGCTGTGTTAGCGGGCACATTTTGAGAGCGAAAATGAGGCCGTTGTACGCCAGGGGTCAAAGTGAGACAGTCACGTCGTTTAGGTGAATTACCTCTTCATACGCAAGCGAATTTCTACGTTCACACTCCAGTGATACTTCGAAGTGTGAACGTAGAAACTGACTTGTGTACATTCAGATTGGTATGTCTCATATAAATAATGGACCGGTGAGCAAACTCGTATTAACTCAAAAATGGCGCGGGTCAAAAGACCAATCGCTGGAGAGGAGATTTCTGAAACATTTCGAGTGCCACTCGGCACGGTCTCGGATAATGTAGGACATTAGTGCCTCGACTCGCAATGCTAGGAATCCATATTGGCATCCATGTTGAAAGCACAGTATCACGCCGAAATTCCGAACAGCGCATGTCAGCTGTATGACTTCCGTTACCATGGAGATCAGCTTGAGACGAAAAACCAGGAGAAACACCTCAAATTAGAAGAGATCCTTCGGGGATAGAGTCAAGAGAATATCCGTTTCATTTGGATATATATATGCATACAACGAGGACTATGTGAGCGGAGATACATTCTATAACACGTGGTGTGCCTCACGTGCGGCGGATCACCATTTGCCCCGGAGCGGTCCAAAATGCCTACACCATTAATGCGCGAGGTACTATGACTTCGACAGAATAGGCCAAGGAGTCGCGAATGAGTTCAATGCCACATTCGCAACTTCTTGGGGATCTCCGGTGGCAGATAGTACAATCGCACTCAACACGGTCTCGGATAATGTAGGACATTAGAACCTTGTTTCGCATTGCTAGGAATCCACATTGCCATCCATGTTGAAAGCACGGAATCCACATTGGCATCCATGTTGAAAGCACAGTATCACGCCGAAACTCCGAACAGCGCGTGTCAGCTGTATGAATTCAGTTACCATGGAGATCAGCTCGAAAAGAAAAAGAGGAGAAACACAACAAGCAGCCAGAGGATGCTAGGTCCCCCGCCGAAATGGCAGCAATATTTTTTAGCATTGTTGATCTTAGGGGATATACATGAGGGAGGCAACTGCTGCTTCATAAGCGTTGGATGTGGAAGGGTCTTTCTGCCTTCCCAAGTTTTAAGATCAACTCAGAACGATTGACTGAAAGTTGATTGCTTCTGTGATATAGTTTCCATGCAGTGAAGCACCGAGAAGCATCCCCAAGTGACATCTCAAGGCATTATCTGCAAACCAAATTTGACGAGAAGCTGAAGGCATCCTCAACCTACTGCCCGGAAGCCAAATTTTAAATTGCCACCAGTTGTCGCCACCTGTAGGTGCAAGTGAGCGAAATGCAATCCCAAGCGTCATCTCATGGCATGGTAGCCTACATGTATTAGCCAATAGTATCTTCTACAGGGGGCTAATGATCGGCTGATGCAGCAACAACAACATTTTCCCAGTTAGACGGCAGATTTTGAAATCAAAAACGAGGCCGCGCTATGTCATCAGTCAACTGAGACAGTCACGTGGTCATGTATGAAGATTGGGGTGGGTCTTATCTAATAGTGATCCAATGAAAATGCTCGTATTAGTTTAAAATGGCGGGGTCGAATGATCAATCACTGAACGGGAGACAGCTGGAACAGTACGTTGACACTGTCTGTTAATACAGGGGCGTCGGAAGCAAATTCAAAGTGGTACGGCCACTATCATTGCACTTTAGGTGAGGATCCAGGGGCCGCCCAGGCCCCAGATGCTCCTGGGGTCTAGATCGCCGAAGAAGCGTTCTGAGCGATTTCTGGCGTCAATCAAAATCACTCTGCATTGGAGTGTATTTTTAGTTCTTTCCTAACCCTTTTACCATTGAAAATGCAATCGATGGTGGTTTTCTGCGATGCTGAATTACAAAAAATTGTGTATAGTATAGTACTGTATCCTAGGCACATCGTGTACAAGTAACCGAGATGATGCGTCGATAATGTATACCAAATTTTACATTGAGCATTTGAACAGTGTCAGAGATAGAGATCATTAATGATTTTACATAAATTAAAGATGGTTGCCCATCCTTCCCGTCACTCAGAGGAACTAATGTGGTTATTCATTAATGCAAGTCTCTTCATACATCGATGCTGTAAATCAAGTTTCGTATAGAACATTTGAATGGTATCAGAGATAAACATCATTAAAGATTCTGAATAAATTAAAGATGGCCGCCAAGATTTCCGCCCAATCAGAGAAACCAGATCTGTCATTCATCGTAAGTCTCTTGATGCATCAATGATGTATACCAAATTTTCCACTGAGCACTCCAACGGAATCAGAGATAGATCATTAATGATTTTGCCTAAATTAAAGATGGCCACCAAAGGTTTTCAGTCAATCAGGTCCCGATTCAAAGTATCTGGATGTATTGATGATATATACCTACCTTCATATAAAACAATTGAATGGTAACCGAGATATGTATGCTATCATTATCGATTTCGCATGCATTAAAGATGGCATCCAGGGTTCCCAGCTAATCAGAAAAGCCTGTTTGGTAATTCGTTGAAAGTTGCTTGATGTATCGATGATGTATATCAAATTTCGTATTGAACAGTTGAATGGTTTCCGAGATATGGATCATTATCCATTTTGCATGAAATTAAAGATGGCTGCTAAGGTCCCAATCAGGTCCCAATTCTATAGGCTTCTGGTCCTAGACTAGGCAAATAAGCATACCAAATTTGGAATTCATCAGCGAAACAGTTTTCCGGCTATCTCGCTCACGAACGGACGTACGGACAGACGGACGTACAAGGCCAAAAATGGCAAAAAATGGCCGAGGGGTAAAAACATGCGTCTGTGTGCCTGATAAATTGTAAGCCTTTTGGGGTTGCAACTCATTCATAGAAAGCTCCCTGTACATGAACAACTGCACTGACAACTGCATGCCATCATCTGTCAGTCTGAAGACCAACAAGGTTGAATTCAGTTCAATTCAGGAAATTGATCATATGCACAGTGTGCACCCAAACATTAGGAACACAGTTGTAATTAATATAGTAATATACGTGTGTAGACAAATGATTCGTGCAGAAGCTTCAGGGTAAATCCTATGATGTGCAATACAATTATTTGTTAGCAAAATAGAAGGAAATGTTGTCCTTCGTTTAAGATGACATGAAATTCAAAAATCAGGGATTCAGTACTGCGGGGATTTCCCCGCCAGTTATTTCACATTATACTTCTGAAATAAAATATGGTTCATGCAAAAGCTTCAGGGTAAATCATATGATGTGGAATAGAATGATTTCATATAGCAAAATTGAAGGCCCATTTTGACTGGAACGGACAAGAAGAAGAGAAACTCAGTGGTGCCACCTTCAGGCAGATGTTGCTGAAATGCAATACGGACTGGCGTCCTGTTGCAAGGAATGCGTATTCCGAATTTCGGAATAACCCAACACAGCATTAGGAAGTTATCGCTTCGAACAGATGTACACGGAAAAAAAATCTATTTTGACCCAGTGGCGCCACCTTCAGGCCGATGTTGCTGAAATGCAATACGGACTGGCCTCTTGTCGCAAGGAATGCGAATGCTGAATTTCGGAAGAATCCAAGAGAGCGTTAGGAAGTTATCGCTTCGAACAGACATGCACGGACGTACACGAACATCCACCGACTCAAAGAAGCAAGATCCAGTGGCACTACCTTCAGGCAGATGTTGCTGAAATGTAATACGGACTGGCGTCTTGTCACAAGGAATGCGTATTCTAATTTTGGAAGAATCCAACAAAACTTTAGGAAGTTATCGCTTCGAACAGACATGCACGGACGTACACGGACATCCACGGATGCAAAGAAGCAAGAACTAGTGGCGCCACCTTCAGGCAGATGTTGCCGAAATGCAATACGGACTGGCATCTTGTCGCAAGGAATGCGAATGCTGAATTTCGGAAGAATCCAACAAAGCGTTAGAAAGTTATCGCTTCGAACAGACATGCACGGACGTACACGAACATCCACGGACACAAAGAAGTAAGAACCAGCGGCGCCACCTTCAGGCAGATGTTGCTGAGATGTAATACAGACTGGCATCTTGTCGCAAGGTATGCATATTCCGAATTTCGGAAGAATCCAACAAAGCATTAGGAAGTTATCACTTCGAACAGACGTACACGGACATTCACGGATACGAAGAAGCAAGAACTAGTGGCGCCACCTTCAAGCAGATGTTGCTGAAATGCAATACGGACTGGTGTCTTGTCGCAAGGAATGCGTATGCCAAATTTCGGAAGAATCCAACTAAGCGTTAGAAAGTTATCGCTTCGAACAGACATGCACGGACGTACACGGACATCCACATACGCAAAGAAGCAAGAACTAGCGGCGCCACCTTCAGGCAGATGTTGCTGACATGCAGTACGGACTGGCGTCTTGCCCCAAGGAATGCATATTCCGAATTTCGGAAGAATCCAACAAAGCGTTAGGAAGTTATCGCTTCGAACAGACATGGACGGACACACGGACATCCACGGACACAAAGAAGCAAGAACCATTTTAAAGTCCCCGGCCGCGTTGCGGCGGGGGACAAAAACAGGAGAAACACATCAAATTAGAAGAGATCCACCGCGGGGAGAATCAAGGGAATACCATCTCATTTGGATATATATTTTATCTCCTGATGAGGGAAAAATACAACGAGGACTTTGTGAGCGGAAACACATCCTATAGGATGTGATGTGCCTCACGTGCGGCGGATCACGGTTTACACTTGAGAGCTGTAAAATCCTTACACCATTAATGCGCGAGGTATTATGATCCCGACGGAATAGGCCGAACAGTCGCGAATAGGTACAATCGGTCGGCTTCGTGGATTTCCTCTCGGCAGTCCCGAGTGCTGAATGTAAGAGACTCTTTTTATACGAGACTCTTTTTATCAAGCAGCTGCTTTAGAAGATCTTTTTAGTTCACCCACAACATATCATGCGAGTGTTCATCTGTTGGAGTGAGGTTCAAGCTCATTAAATATACCATAAGTTGAGTCTAACAATAGTACTGACGTCACCTACAAAGGGCAAATAGATGATTCGAGAACCGCGAAGATCAGTGTCAGGTTTAATTAAAAATCATTCGTGCGAGACGAAATGCCTAGTACCGTTTTAAAGTAGCCACTAATATTAGATACATTCGCGCGTGAATCGAAGCGGAACGTTGAAGGTCGAACACCGCCGTAGGGGAGACCGGCCGACACCGCACCCGGAAATAACTAGGAACATCATGAACCTGGTCAATCGACGCGCGTGATGGACCTCTCACGTGGTGACGCCTCGGACTATAGATACGGTCCGGTGAATAAAAAACCTTGAAAACTTTTAGGTTCTATCAATAGACGATGACCTAGAACAACGCTTCTATATATAGATGACTCTTTATTACGTCGTGATGACATACTGAACTAGAACGCCGTGGCCGGGAAGCCCATACTGACAAAGAACACCTGCACCTGGCCCAGGACCCCTATTTCGTATCTACTGATATATTATAGAAAGTCTGTAGAAGTAAATATGTTTCAGGTAACCTATATTTATTTAGATATAGCTATTTATACTTGATCTTGCTATCTCCAGCCATAGTAAAATTGGATATGCTGGCGAGCCGTGAACTGCAGTGCGTGGGGTTCCACATCACGCCTGTGTCTCAGATTTTGGCAAATGGCCAAGAGATACAAACTAAAACATCACGATACAATCTAATATACTGAAATATACGGAGCCGTAAAAGAGACATTGGAAAATTGTTTTTAGCCCCTATTAAGTCGTTCATAACTCGTTCTAACAATAAGTCGTTCTAACGACAAAATAACGTAATAGCCAATTCGTTGGAGCTAAAAAAAAATTTCATGTCCCTTTTACGGCTCAGTAGAAATACATAAAGTACAACAGAAATAAACATTATACATTCAATCCTTGATGTCCGAGGCTGACTTATCCCATATGAAAGGATACACCAAATCCATTTTATATCAGTCATTATGAATGGTTACGCTGATCCATATTAATGCTGGAGAAATTCTTTCTTTATAGGTGTGTGGTGATGACGGTAAAACTTACAGTAATGAGTGTGTACTGTTCCACAGTTGTGGGTATGTTCAAAGATTAGCATGGCCATATTGAAACACAAAAAGATTTTATATTTTATATTATATAAATAATTGAAATAAACCATGCAACACGGTGGCCCAAAGGGGACATCGACTCTTTATTTTAAAGTTTTGTTTAGGGGGTTTTCTCTATTTCTCGTCTATTTTCTACAGTTTTTAGTTTATCACAGACTGTCTTTAGATTCTCGCATTCTTAGTAACGTCGCCACAATGTTTTCATCCTTTCTTCACCAACAACCAACATTAAATTCTTGAAAACGTGTAACGGTTTTAACCGCGGTGTAAGGGTTTCTACAACGGTGGAAAACGTTACACCGCGGTCGAATCCTTTACACCGTGGAAATGAAACGTTTCCAAGAATTTAGTTTGGTTTTCGGTGAAAACGACATGAAGAAATTTTGACGACGTTACTAGGAATGCGATGAACCTGAAGAAATGCTGTAATGAACAAGAAAATGTTTATAGAAAATAGGCGAAATAATAAAGAAAACCTCCGAAAACTAAGAAAACAAATCCCTCTAGGCCACAGTAATGTAAAGGAATTGACGAAATAAAAACACTCTCATTTTTCATTCCAGGAAAGTAAAAATGGTACACAATGGACCGTGTACCCAGTCGACAAAAAGGGAGCAAAGTATGTGGTATTTTTTTCATCTATTTCCAGGAAGCTAATGAGACATTATTTATTGGTACGCTTATGATGGCCATCTATCAACCCTGTCACTAGTTTCGGGCTGTGTCGCAGACCCGATGCTTAGCATATGTCACTCATTCACCTACTCACATAGACTTTAGTGGTGTGATGGTTAGCGTGGTTGACTGTGGGTGAGATAGTTAGCATGATTGAAATTGGTGTACGGTTAGCGTGGTTGATGTTGGCATGATGGTTAGCATGGTTGATATTGGTGTGATGGTTTGCCTTCTTTCCTCTGGTCATTGATTAGAACACCACTTCCATGCTATTTCCATGAATCCCTTACCAGTCTACACTGAAAACCTGATCGATGAGGTATCATAGACCGGTGAATATTATACAGAATAGTCCCGCACAGACTCAGTCATCTTCATTACATCAAGCCAATTTCTAAGTTCCCGCTTCGAACCTGCCTTTATAGTGTTCCTATTCGAGATCAGAATGAGAGAAGAACCAATCAGAAATCTACGCGCCGATTGTGTTTAAGGTGACAGCTTCCTCAATTGGCTACGTCATTCCTCCTGATACGATAGTTACGTTGGCCCAATATATAGGTCAGCCAATAAATAACACTCTCTTATGACACATTTCGATATTCAAGTGGATCCGAGGTCAGTGTCCTCTCGTGTCTCTGTATAAGTTCTCTGAACACTGAAGATGGTTAAATATATCAAGGCAGGTTCGAAGTGTCAACGTGATTTGGTGTAATGGATATGAAACTAAGCACGACGGACTTGATCCGGTAAATCCAGCCGCTCATATCCATTTATGCACCAGACACCCATTCTGTCTGTCGATCCATCCCTTCATCCACTTACCCCTTCATATCAGTGTGGAATTACACCCGTTAAAATTATATTTAAAGACATTAATAATTATTTTCAGAAGCTTCGCATTTTGGAAAAAAAGAGCTTTAAATACGTTTTTGGATGCTCGTCCTTTTTTGTACATACTATTTAGAACGCAGAGTGCCGGTACGTAGTTCTTTTCAAATTCATATTTCTTTCAGCTTCAGCACTTCTCGATAACTGTGATATTGCCTGCCTCGCCGTTTATCAACCGGTAAGCAACAGATTAATGTTTGCCTAGAATTGTTCATGTTGGGAGGATTGTGAATGGATACAACGTTCTATTTTCAAAGCTGTGAAAGCATAGGTTTCAATGGTTTGCATGGCTGACAGACGTTCACAAGTACGCGTTTAGGACATCCTGGATTGGGGGAGGGGTTTTCTCATTGTGCTATGGGGCTTAGAGTATTGGCCTACATTATTGGTATTGAACCCGCCTGAAGAAAGGACAGTGACTGGGTGCAACAACATTTGCTGTGTTAGCCGGCACATTTTGAGAGCGAAAATGAGGCCGTTGTACGCCAGGGGTCAAAGTGAGACATTCACGTCGTTTAGGTGAATTACCTCTTCATACGCAAGCGAATTTCTACGTTCACACTCCAGTGATACTTCGAAGTGTGAACGTAGAAACTGACTTGTGTACATTCAGATTGGTATGTCGCATATAAATAATGAACCGGTGAGCAAACTCGTATTAACTCAAAAATGGCGCGGGTCAAAAGACCAATCGCTGGAGAGGAGATTTCTGAAACATTTCGAGTGCCACTCGGCACGGTCTCGGATAATGTAGGACATTAGTACCTCGACTCGCAATGCTAGGAATCCATATTGGCATCCATGTTGAATTACAAGCGTCTAGTCCGTCATTCATAATCCAGCCGTCGTCCATTAGAGAATATCCGCGTCCATAATCCAAAGACGTATTCCATTTTCCACATAACAGTATTAGCACCAAATTCAAAAAGACAATCGTAGTATACATAAACATAGGCTTGTTTCCTGCAAGAGAGAAGCGGTCAACAGTTTTCAATGATGCCGGCAAGACATCATGATGTTCCAAAAATATCAAATCCGTATCGCTGATCAGTATTCTTAATCCATAATATTCGTTGTAAAGTCGTCATCTAAAGAATGATGTATCTCAGTCACGCTTTGATTGTGACTGTTCATATGAGTACCATGAGGATCTTGAAGTACATGGGTTCATACGGCCGCTAGCCCCGGGTTAAGCGGAATTAGACACAAGTTACGAAACGTAGCGCCATAGATCTTGCACGCTACGTTCGTATTTTGCTATCAGCATGCGATATGTATCGCCAAATTTGAGAAACTTTGAGTGGAGGCGCTTGGTGGAATAGCCCTGTTTTATAAGTTTCTGCAACAATGTTTTGTGACGTTGATTAAAATCATCACATTTAACACAGGATCTAGCAAATGCTACTAAGCGAGATATGTATACGCCATATGCAGGTCCCACTGGAATATTACTATCCAGAAAGGGATAGTTTACGATGTCGAAATTGTAATCATCTCTTTTGTCATAAAGTCGACGAGAGAGAATGCCCGCTTCATTTTTATAGAGATAGAGATCTAAATAAGATGTGCCTGTAGGGCTATCTGTAGTTTCCTTCAAATTCAGTGAAGGTGGATATATATCCTTCACTGCGTCATTTATATAACGATTATCCACAGCGAGAAGATCGTCTATATAGCGTTTGGTGAATGAGAAGGAACGGGCGTTGAATGGATCGGTTTTTGAAAGCGCCTGCATATAGTCATATTCATAAGAGAACAGATACAGGTCGGCCAATAGGGGTGCACAGTATCAGGCCGAAATTCCGAACAGCGCATGTCAGTTGTATGACTTCCGTTATCATGGAGATCAGCTTGAGACGAAAAACCAGGAGAAACACCTCAAATTAGAAGAGATCCTTCGGGGATAGAATCAAGAGAATATCCGTTTCATTTGGATATATATATGTATACAACGAGGACTATGTGAGCGGAGACACATTCTATAGCACGTGGTGTGCTTCACTTGCGGCGGATCACCGTTTTCCCCGGAGCGGTCCAAAATGCTTACACCATTGATGCGCGAGGTACTATGACTTCGACAGAATAGGCCAAGCAGCCGCGAATGAGTTCAATGCCACATTCGCAACTTCTTGGGGATCTCCGGTGGCAGATAGTACAATCGCACTCAACACGGTCTCGGATAATGTAGGACATTAGTACCTTGTTTCGCATTGCTAGGAATCCACATTGGCATCCATGTTGAAAGCACAGTATCACGCCGAAACTCCGAACAGCGCGTGTCAGCTGTATGAATTCAGTTACCATGGAGATCAGCTCGAAAAGAAAAACAGGAGAAATACAAAAACAGGAGAAACACATCAAATTAGAAGAGATCCACCGCGGGGAGAATCAAGTGAATACCATATCATTTGGATATATATTTTATCTCCTGATGAGGGAAAAATACAACCAGGACTTTGTGAGCGGAAACACATCCTATAGGATGTGATGTGCCTCACGTGTGGCGGATCAAGGTTTACACTTGAGAGCTGTAAAATCCTTACACCATTAATGCGCGAAGTATTATGATCCCGACGGAATAGGCCGAACAGTCGCGAATGGGTACAATCGGTCCGCTTCGTGGATTTCCTCTCGGCAGTCCCGAGTGCTGAATGTAAGAGACTCTTTTTATAAGAGACTCTTTTTATCAAGCAGCTGCTTTAGAAGATCTTTTTAGTCGAGCAAAAGAAGACCGTATTTTAGGTTATTTGAAGAAATCGGTTTGTTTCATAAGTTTTAGTGTATGTGCAGGTTTTCCGTGTGTTGTGTTGGTTACTTCTGGATTGCTGGGTTGTTGACTTAGAATGCTTGAAGTTTTGTTTGATCGTCGCTATATAGCTGAAATATTGCTGAATATATATATATATATATATATATATATATATATTTGTCGTCCGCTTGATAATACGTTAACCACGGTGAATGTCTAGAGGCCCAGTATGGTATAATTTCACCTAGATATGTTATAAATCATTCATCGTCTCGTATTTTCGAGTATCAAAAGCATTAACTGGGTTATAAACCCCGCTCCTAGTTGGCTGACTTCGCTATGACGCCACCGGGTATGTCGAAATCGGTATCGCCCCTGAATTCTTACCTTTTTCGAGGTTTATTACACGATTCCGGTGAGTGAGTCAACAAATCGAACTGTCGGTTCACATTAGATTTAGAATGTGAATGAACTTTACAATTAAACTGTAGAGTTTGAAGGCAGTCCTCTGTCCATCCTCGCACTACCTCGATGAACTGTGTCTATGTCTCTTTCACATCTATTCTATGTTCAATACTATTAAGAGAAATGTATTAGTTCACCCACAACATATCATGCGAGTGTTCATCTGTTGGAGTGATGTCATAGGAGGTTCAAGCTCATTAAATATACCATAAGTTGAGTCTAACAATAGTACTGACGTCACCTACAAAGGGCAAATAGATGATTCGAGAACCGTGAAGATCAGTGTCAGGTTTAATTAAAAATCATTCGTGTTAGACGAAATGCGTAGTACCGTTTTAAAGTAGCCACTAATATTAGATACATTCGCGCGTGAATCGAAGCGGAACGTTGAAGGTCGAACACCGCCGTAGGGGAGACTGGCCGACACCGCACCCGGAAATAACTAGGAACATCATAAACCTGGTCAATCGACGCGCGTGATGGACCTCTCACGTGGTGACGCCTCGGACTATAGATACGGTCCGGTGAATAGATAACCTTGAAAACTCATAGGTGCTATCAATAGACGATGACCTAGAACAATGCTTCTATATATAGATGACTCTTTATTACGTCGTGATGACCTACTGAACTAGAACGCCGTGGCCGGGAAGCCCATACTGACAAAGACCACCTGCACCTGGCCCAGGACCCCTATTTCGTATCTACTGATATATTATAGAAAGTCTGTAGAAGTAAATATGTTTCAGGGAACCTATATTTATTTAGATATAGCTATTTATACTTGATCTTGCTATCTCCAGCCATAGTAAAATTGGATATGCTGGCGAGCCGTGAACTGCAGTGCGTGCGGTTCCACACCACGCCTGTGTCTCAGACTTTGGCAAATGGCCAAAAGATACAAACTAAAACATCACGATACAATATAATATACTGAAATATACGGAGCCGTAAAAGAGATATTGGAAAATTGTTTTTAGCCCCTATTAAGTCGTTCATAACTCGTTCTAACAATAAGTCGTTCTAACGACAAAATAACGTAATAGCCAATTCGTTGGAGTTAAAAAAAAAATTTCATGTCCCTTTTACGGCTCAGTAGAAATACATAAAGTACAACAGAAATAAACATTATACATTCAAACCTTGATGTCCGAGGCTGACTTATTTTATATGAAAGGATACACCAAATCCATGTTATACCAGTCATTATGAATGGTTACGCTGATCCATATTAATGCTGGAGAAATTCTTTCTTTATAGGTGTGTGGTGATGACGGTAAAACTTACAGTAATGAGTGTGTACTGTTCGCTGACAATTGTGGGTATGTTCATAGATTAGCATGGCCATATTGAAACACAAAAAGATTTTATATTTTATATTATATAGATAATTGAAATAAACCATGCAACACGGTGGCCCAAAGGGGACATCGACTCTTTATTTTAAAGTTTTGTTTAGGGGGTTTTCTCTATTTCTCGCCTGTTTTCTACAGTTTTTAGTTTATCACAGACTGTCTTTAGATTCTCGCATTCTTAGTAACGTCGCCACAATGTTTTCATCCTTTCTTCACCAACAACCAAAATTAAATTCTTGAAAACGTGTAACGGTTTTAACCGTGGTGTAAGGGTGCAACAACGGTGGAAAATGTTACACCGCGGTCGAATCCTTTACACCGTGGAAATGAAACGTTTCCAAGAATTTAGTTTGGTTTTCGGTGAAAACGACATGAAGAAATTTTGACGATGTTACTATGCGATGAACCTGAAGAAATGCTGTAATGAACAAGAAAATGTTTATTTCTATAAACATTTTCTTGTCCGCAATAATAGGCGAAATAATAAAGAAAACCTCCGAAAACTAAGAAAAAAATCCCTCTAGGCCACAGTAATGTAAAGGAATTGACGAAATAAAAACACTCTCATTTTTCATTCCAGGAAAGTAAAAATGGTACACAATGGACCGTGTACTCAGTCGGCAAAAAGGGAGCAAAGTATGTGGTATTTTTTTCATCTATTTCCAGGAAGCTAATGAGACATTATTTATTGGTACGCTTATGATGGCCATCTATCAACCCTGTCACTAGTTTCGGGCTGTGTCGCAGATTCGATGCTTAGCATATGTCACTCATTCACCTACATAGACTTCAGTGGTGTGATGATTAGCGTGGTTGACTGTGGGTGAGATAGTTAGCATGATTGAAATTGGTGTAATGGTTAGCAGGGTTGATGTTGGTGGGATGATTAGCGTGGTTGATGTTGCTGTGATGGTTAGCGTAGTTGATGTTGGACTGATGGTTAACCTGATTGACGTTGGTGTGATTGTTAGCGTGGTTGATGTTTGCTTGATGGTTAGCGTGGTTGGTGTTGTTGTAATGGTTAGCGTGGTTGATGTTGGTGTGATAGTTACCGTCTCGACGGAATGTGGGCTTGTATGGGGCGCCGATGTTCCCGGGTAAAACTACATAACACCATCAGAAGACTCCGGTCCGGCCAGTGGTTTTCTCTGGACTTAAAATGGATGACAACAGAACACACATATTGCTGTAGATAGCTTTTACTGCTCGTAGTTCATTTCAGCTTACAAAATTGTGACGCTGTACCAGTGGTAACATGACAGAAGATCTTATTCTGTCAATTGGAAATCGTCGGACATTCTCTTTTATATTGTCCTGGGTCATGGTAACTCAACATAAATGTCCTTACAAATTCAGTACAATTATGACCGGCAGATCACGAATCTGTCGCATTACATAAATTCAGTCGTCAAAACCAAGGTTAACTCATTACACTTACATAAGCGGTTTCTATGTTATCCTGTAAATTTGAACTTACATAACTAATTCTCACAAAAAGTTGTGTTTACAATAACCGACCTAAAGGATCACGGAATATTATTTCGGAAATAGTTTTGTCAAAACACATCACAATATCAAGGTTGCATGCACGCAAATTGGTAAATGAAAAGTCGAAATTTATGCATTTATATGGTGGTAAAGAATCGACATTTCACATATAATTTATGCATTTATATGGTGGTCAAGAATCGATATTTCACAACATGTGTCATTGTGAGCGTAATGATTCACGGTTTTAATTGAGTGGAGAACCCAATCTGAACCAGTTATTACTAGTGGACCGAGTTGGGCTTTATCTGAGTTACAAGTCAGCAGTGCTGATCAATGAATACTCCTTGTATAGTAGGCATTATAGTGGGCGATATCAGATAGTGTTTAGTCCAGGAAGGGATATCGAACGATGTGGCAGGAAAAGTGATAATTAAATTTAACGCCGCGTGGAGCAATAGTTCGGCGTGAACAACAACTGCTTGAAAATGAACCCAACGCTACAATTACGACTGCTATTTAATGAGGGACTTGCGCAGTACAATGCAGCCAATCAGCTGCCGTGATTACCAATTCCGTACTTTCTATTCCACATCTTTCTGATCCAGTGAGCCAATAAATGTCCCGGATTGAAACTTCCGTTTTATATAATGCCTGTGCACCCCCGTTGTGCATGTGTCATTGCTTGGAATCTATGGAACACAGAAATGTCCACTATAGTGAGATGTACAGTTTTAGAAAAGTTATAATTTTGAAAGCTTACATATATTTCACGGAATATATCTGCCAAAAGAAATGTATTTGTGGTTGAATAAATGTGACCTCGTCACAGCCATGTAGATCGAGAGAGAGAGTCCGCAATAAATTTGCAGTTGTTGCATATTCTCTTTAATTGATCACTTATAAGTTAACTGACCGCCTTCGTCCATATTTGAGTTCATGAACTATAATTAGGTTAAACTTTCATGTGCAGCAGAGCATGGGGAGAACAAAAATGTATGAGTAGCATCACCAAAGGTAATCATGATCATAGTTCCTCGTGATCTGCGAGAGCTGTTCATCACTCTCCTGGATTGTAGTTTGCGTGAGTGATCATTATTTCCAGTTGTACTCTCCATTGCATTGGCAGTTTTTATGCGAGTGATCAAAAGCTCTCATGGGGAAAATATTACGACAGTGATGGAGAGCGAGATCGAATGATCACTCTCCTTGAAAGTGAGACAATTGTAAGTCCACCATTATCTCAATCCATTGTAGGTTATAAATGTTAACATCGGGTATAAATACTCAAACCATCTGGAAACTAATATACATGTAAGCAATAGACTTTGTAACATAATAAATTAGTGTTGCTTTTTTTCTTTTGTAGCCTATTGATTGGATGAAGACAAGAAAAATGGCGAAACGCGAACATTTGCATCCATTTCTTCATGTAAAGGGTTAGAAATAAATCAGTATTAGTTAACCCACTATTTTGTTTCATTGAGTGGGGGGTGTGGTGGTCACCGCTAGAACAGGTTATGGTGATCCAGCTCTCTGAAATGGAAGTAAAAGGGTCGTTTTTGTTCAATAAATCATTTTACATAATGAATTCAGCAAAATCCTCTTGAGATACACATAGATATATATATATATCCACATCAAATGGTGTTAAAAGAATATCATCTATCGAATTTGCATAATAATGGGCCAAACATGTTTTTTTACTATTTAAACAACATTGCATGGTTCTTCAAATGGAAAATTAATTTTAGGACATGGAGCAATAGATGTATTAATGCGCCTGAACTTTTGCAGCATTGGTTAACAAGGAATTAAAAGTTATTGAGCAAAAACGACCCTTTTATCTCCATTTTAGCGAGCGGGATCTCCCTAACCTGTAGAATGTGAAGGAACCGAGGGCCAAACTATGAAATCATCTAGAATACTCCTTTGGATGATGTAAAAGGAATCATCCCCCATGAAATAATGTCCCTTTCCCTATGCTTTTATATGGAGAACATGCCTTTCCGAAATCGCAAATGAGGAATATATGTCCCGGTTGCAGGCTGATATTAGATAACTGCGGGACCTTTTCTTCTACTGGACAATCTTGTATATCATTTTCAATACACGAGAGGAGTGTAGAAACAGCAAATTTTGTTCTATTGTGGCTGTTGTCATGGCCGCACAGGGCCGTAGCTCAAATATCATGTCCGGTCACGTGGTGGTCACGTGACTTTCGGGTCATCGCGCTTGCACAGTGCGCACATCCTAGAGATGCATCGTGGGATCGCGGGGTGACGCCATCGTGCGTATGCGCGCTTGGAACTGAAGCATGTGATGGGGTATTGATGGGCCATTGATGGTCCAAATGGGTCCTGTGTAGTGTCATAGTGAAGCTTTCGTTGGACAGAATCAAACTGGGGAGGATGAACACTTTGATCTGTGATGTCATGGTGTGCATGCGCAGTGAGGGAGGAGTATAAACAGGGCAGCCTGTTGTGGGATATATGGGGGCGAATGTTTTGTGTAGAGCAGAGTGAATGATACATGTATGTGGGTTCTATCGATCGGGCTCACGCTGTAGAGTACCGCTGGAGGGGTCACATGATTGAATTCAACCGGTGACGTCATGGCGCGCATGCGCACTTGGCTGAAAGGCCTGTGGTGGGAATTTTGAGTCATAGGTGTAAGACCAACAGCTATCCAGAAGCTTCTATAGCGACATTTGCGAAGCAATGAGAGACTTACATTCACGGAACTATGGCAAATGGCTCTAGATAAGAACGATTATCTCTCTTTTCGACGTGTACGAGTGAGGGAGCTCGTAGTGGAGCACACAGACAGCCGAGAACGGCTTTCATGAATGAATGAGCTAGATTGATCCTCTCATGGCAAGTCGACGCCAGTCGGAGAGTAGAGACGACTGCTGCTTCTTCTGCCATCCAAGGGTTTAACACATACAGTGTAATTGGATCTCTTCACAGCAGCACCACATGATACAAAAATTTGCAAGAAGAGGCTGTATGACTAGAGACAGCGTGGGTATGCGTCCTGATAAGAGAGAAATACAACGAAGACTATGTGAGCGGAAACACATCCTATAGCCTGTGATGTGTCTCACTTGGGGCGGATCACAGTTTACAGCTGAGAACTGTAAAATCCTTACCCCATTAATGCGCGATGTACTATGACTTCGACGGAATAGGCCGAGCAGTCGCGAATGCTCCTCACAGCGCATACTCCTTCAGTTTTGCACATTAACGAATTACTTTCCATATGCTCTGACCATATAAACACACTACCACTATGTCTAATTGGAGTCAAATTCATTCAATGAGAAATGTTGAATTGCATTCTGTTTTAATCTGAAAGAACTCTTCACCCGACATAGTTTCAGTGACGTCACATTAACATGATCAGGTTAGAGCGAAATATATACACTATGTTGTTTTGGGGATATTATCACCGAAGCTGTGAATGGGTTATTCGATGCAAAGGGGCTTGCTCCCATTGTTAACTGGTTAATTATGTTGGTTTGAGAAGGGGATGGGGGTCGTGAAGAAAAGGATTGCTTCCCGACCACGACCCCCCCTCTCTTTCCCCAAAAATCAGCATAATTAACAAATTAACAACGGTAACGAGCCCCTGTGATTCGATGAAACATCAATACAACACGTTTTACATGTTTCAGCACCGTTGTGATTTGTATAAACTTTTATACGCCAGGCATACAGGAAAAAGTCCCCAAAAAGTACAATAATAATACAATCTAAGTAGAAACACACTTATATCATATAAAATAATGCCACTTGTCTTTTGTCATATATCGTCATTGATTGTGTTCTAGATCAGCAAGAACGACTGTTGCAATTATTACAAAACAAATATATATAAGCTATACTAGGACGAGCAAACATGACAAGTGTAAAGTTTTAGATCCGCGTGAAACTGGCCAAACAAATGAGAAATGTCTTGATGCCGCCAGGGCCAAATATTCAGTGTTTATGGAAATACAATTCGTTGTCAATCTAAATTCAAAGGACCAGCCTATTAAGAATTCTAAGATCGTAATACTGTCGCCAGTCAGGACGTCGGCCTCTATCGTGGACCACCTCGCCCGCGACCTTGACCTCCGCGTCCTCGACCTCCACGACCTCGACTTCCGCGTAATCGATTTATACGACCTCGACCTCCACGACCTCTGCGACCTTGACCCTTGTCTTCTTCGGAAGATAGAGTCTTCCTCTGATGAGCTATCTTCATCAGACGTCTTGTCTTCATCTGACTCGGATTCACGACCTTGACCTCTTGGTCGATCACCACCTTCCTCATCCGAACCAGTGTGGTTACATCGCCTACGTGTAAAGTTGCCATTCACATCATCGTTACCACCAAGAGTGAAGTTTCCCTCAATGTCATCATCGTCTATAGTGCAATTACGTCTCTCGCCGTTAGGCGGTCTGGGGTGTCCCTCCCCTTGAGGTCGTGCTGGGCGTCCCTCTCCATCAGGCCTCGGTCTTAGGCGCCTGGGGTGAGCCGATGACTCCGCCAGCATACAGACGAACAGGACAAGGACGAAGAAGGCTGCTCGTAACATCTTGATAAAAACCTTTAAGAAAATTGAAAACATTCAGATGATGAACCACGATGAGGGGATAAGTATTCACTTGTACCACAGGCCCGCAAAACAAGGGATTGGGGGCGGGGGGGCGGGGTGAAGGAAGTATGATTGCCAACCTACCCAATTTTCTATTCTATTTCCGGAACGACGCAAAACTTGAGAGCTGACGTTACTTTTCAGTTTATCATATTGGCATCATTTTGAGCCTATTTGCATAACCCCCCGAGCAAAGGATCATGGGTACATTCATGTTGGGAACCATGCAGAAAGTGAATTTTTCGTCAGATTTCTTCAAATGCCTGCTTTTCTGTGAGAAAACGTGGGCAAAAACTATTTTATTTCACATCAGATTACTATTAACTAATTTATCATCCAGTTTTTACGAAGAAATCAGATAAAACAAAACTCGAAAAATCTGACCCAAAAATCGACCAAAAAATGCCTTCTTTGAAAATGACGTCACTGTGATCTCATTAAAGCGGCCATCTTTGATCATTTTTTTTACGTTTTCTGATAGAGCTTGACGCAAGGGCATAGTGGGGTACGTTTCAGACCCGCAGCTCAAGGGTTAAGAAAAATACTTAGATGGAAAGGTAGGTAGGGTGCATTCCCAGACATGGACAGGTCCCAAAAAGCCGAGGACTGGTATGGATAGGGGCGATGAGCAATGCGTGTAAGTTGAAATCATCGCCCTTCAGTGTTGAAGACCAGGCCTTATCACCATCTAATGTTATCATGAAATAAGGTTATATCTCGAACTCATCACATTTTAGGATCTGAACATCTCAAAACGGATACCTCTACAGGCTTAAAACATGTTCCATCTTAAACATGTTAAATTGGAGCGATATGCAAGAGGTGGTAAAAATTGAAGTCTGGTGACTAAAAAGCAACCATATGACTCCACAGGAAAGTATTCGTCGACCCCTAACATTCAGACCCGAGAATACGTTGAATTCTCGGACGTAGTCTTAGTATCTCAGCCGCGCTTTTATTGCAGCTGTTCATGTGGAGACTATGAAGTATCCACACGGCCCCTAGCACCGGCTTAAGCGGAATAAGATACGCTGGCTCGGGAGCTCAAACAAGCCATCTGATGTTAATGGATGAGCATCATGGACGCCTGATGGAGTAAACGCGTTAACATGGGGTAACCTGGTAAATGCAAGAAACCTAGAAAAACTAACCTGTAATGGCCGACGTCGTACGGCTTAAACTTAGACACATGTGCGGTTAGATAGCGAAAAAAATTGTGTTGAAGCCATTTTATCACCAGAATTGTTGAAAATAACACAAATTTTTGGTTCAACTCAACAAGATTTTATCTTGATATCTGAAGTTCAACACAAAAATATGTTGATTTCAGAACAAATCGTGTTTGTGTTGAAGTCATTTTACACTATATTAACATGCTGACGCTGGAATGTTTAGAAGCCTAAGCATGTGCCTAAACTTTAACTATGTTCATGACTTTAGAAATGAGTTATATTAGCTGAAAGAAATCGGTCAGATTTTCCAATGTTTTATTTACGCAGATTTCTCCGCTGAAACTACATAATAAATTAGAAAATAATTATCTGATGTGAAATAAAATACTTCTGGGCACTTTTATGAATTAAACGACAAAAACCCAACTTTTCAGTCCCACCCCCATGTCCGTTATTTTGAATCGTCTATGCAAAAGATGTGGTATATAAAGAGATCTTCTTACCTGATGCGGATATCCTCTAAAGAAAATCTAGTAATATCTGGCTAGCTGTGGCTGTCTTCTGGTTGGCAGCTTTTGGTCAGTCTTTGGTTGATTTGATTCCACAGCTGAGACCTCTCGCCTTTTATTGAAAACATTTTTAACTAATTTCTTCTCTGGGCAAAATTCTCACATATTGTTTACTAAAGCTCCGAGAATTTCGAAAACATTGTGACTTGGATCTTCTGTTATCTGGTCACGACTTTTTAAACTCTGTTAAGGCCAAAGGTATCCAACTCAAAACCTCACCTCGAGGAATAAAAACATTAATCACTATCTGTTATTGGTGCATCCGCTCGGTGTATGGGGTTCGGTTCTTGGCTCACATAGAAACCAAAACACTCGTTACCCCTATTAGGAATTGCTTTGCGTCTACGACCCAATATACATATTTTTAGCCCACCATCACCAGATGGTGGGATGTTCAAATCGCTTTTCGTCCGTGGTCCGTCGTCCGTCCGTAAACAATTCTTGTTATCGCGATTTCTCAGGAACTACTGTATGGATCTTTCTCAAATTTGGTACACAGGTTCCCCTTGGGGTCTAGTTGTGCAAGATATCTTTTCTGGGTCGATTTGAAAATCCAATATGGCCACAAGGCGGCCATCTTGGATTTCCACATGAAACCTTGTTATCGCGATATCTCAGGAACTACTGCATGGATCTTTCCCAAATTCGGTACACAGGTGCCCCTTGGGGTCTAGTTGTGCAAGATACCTGTTCTGGTCCGATTCGAAAATCCAATATGGCCACCAGGATGCCATCTTGGATTTCCCCATGAAACCTTGTTATCACGATTTCTCAGGAACTACTTCATGGATCTTTCTCAAATTTGGTACACAGGTTCCCCTTGGGGTCTGGTTGTGCAAGATACCTGTTCTGGTCCGATTCGAAAATTCAACATGGCCACAAGGCGGCCATCTTGGATTTCCCCATGAAACCTTGTTATTGCGATTTCTCAGGAACTAATTCATGGATCTTTCCCAAATTCGGTACACAGGTTCCCCTTGGGGTCTAGTTGTGCAAGATACATTTTCTGGTCCGATTCGAAAATCCAACATGGCCACAAGCCGGCCATCTTGGATTTCCCCATGAAACCTTGTTATCGCGATTTTTCAGGAACTACTCCATGGATCTTTCTCAAATTTGGTGCACATGTTCCCCTTGGGGTCTATTTGTGCAAGATACCTTTTCTGGTCCGATTCGACAATCCAATATGACCACAAGGCGGTCATCTTGGATTTCCCCATGAAATCTTGTTATCGCGATTTCTCAGGAACTACTGCATGGATCTTTCTCAAATTTGGTTCACCGGTTCCCCTTGGGGTCTAGTTGTGCAAGATACCTTTTATGGTCCGATTCGAAAATCCAATATGGCCACCAGGCGGCCATCTTGAATTTCCCATTGAAACATTGTTATCGTCAATTCTCAGAAACTACTTCATGGATCTTTCTGAGATTTGGTACACAGGTCTCACATGGAGCCTAGTTGTGCAAGATACCTTTTTTGGTCCCATTCGAAAATCCAAGTTACGCTTAAAATTAATACGGTATTCCCGAGTTGTGACGTTGCATCACACGAGTCGGCGGATCAATCGGTGGGACATATTCTATAAAGTGACTATAGAGAATACCCTAACCTTCACCTTCCATATCAAGGAGTTCAAATAATTCGGAATTAAAATGTATTTCTTCAAATTTTCAATCAGTTTTTTTAGTCCAGTGAATTGTTTCCTCTGCTGACGGGTCGGCTACATGAAGGGACGTCACTCTTGTGACACAACATTACAACTCGACAACAGTAGACTACTGCGTGTTTCAATCCAAGGGAGATAATCAGGATTCAGACACTTTCGAAGTTTCAATATTACTGCGCGGATCCCTTCAGTATTAAGTATTGTAATATTTTAGAGCATGGTATCTTAAAAGAGATATCTCAAACTAGCCCAGTAAACAGAACAGTATTAGCATTCGTTCCTAATTATAAAATCTTAAGTATGTTTCATAGCTCATGCCAAGGGGTCAAAGAGATTTGTCTTCGCTTCCAGTACCCAATGATGACACGTGCCAAAAAAAATACTACAAAACGAAGACGAATGATCCTCCGGACATTCACTTTCAGACTAACTGTGCTCTTTTCTCTTGTACTATAACAACCGACATAAGTACAGTTTCTAGAAATCTTGAAACTCCTTAAACTTAAAAAGATGATATCTTGGTGTTTTCCAGTGTGTCTTTTTCGATCAGATTTGAAATTCTGTAAACAAAATTACAAATCAATCTTTTGCTCTCAGTAACAATGGACAAAAAAGATCCTCTTGTCATTAGCTTACAATTATCAGACAATGGTGGGCGCCAAGATCCTTCAGGATCTCTCGTTCTCATTAGTCTATCCCACACGGTACAATAGTGGCCCATCAGGAGCAAGGATAGTCCATCTCCACCCTAAAACGTCCACTCAAATGCCATGTTCTCTGTCTGTCTCACACCTCACTTTCTAGTTATATATTCAACTTATCTAAAACGAGGCTTTTACGTCATGGAACATAATAGAAACTACTACGCGTACAGATACGATCCATTTACACGATGCTAAAATAAGGAAATTCTCACAACCCAATAGACCAAGTTCTAGGGGCCGCCTAGGGTCCAGGGGCCGCCCAGGCTCCGGAAGCTCATAAGTCTCAGATCACCGGAGATGGTTTCTGATCGTTTCCCCAGAAATAAATCTGAACATAATGTCTACAGATTTATGGGTCTATTTTTCCGTTTGTTTCGCATTTATAAGCGCGCATCGATATTGAAAAAGTACACCTCATGTCTAAATTTATAAGAATTTTATATAAATTTATTAAAAACACCCGACTTTAACCGTCCACTGGTGCTATTTGACAGTGACTTTTGATCGCAAGCTTTTCACAGCATATGACTTGGGTCGTTTCTCTGAACGAAGCACTTTCGGGCAGAATAAATATATTAACTTTTGGTTTCACTACCTCAAAAACAAAGGGATTTTTTTTCTTTTCTCGCTATTTTTCACCACCTGGCTGAGCTGTCTATTTGCCTTTATTCCCAGTATTCCCTTGCCTTATTTTCTGAATGTACCCAATAAAGTCGAATTGAGTAATTTCAAATCGCTGTAAAATCGAATTGCAGGGGAGCTAATATAGCGTCGATGATCGTCAGAATAGTGCACGATCCTGATGAAAATAATGAGGGACCTTACAGTAATTCATATGTAAAGGTCAGTGGACCCTTGTGCGAGAGAGAGAATTTATGCGTTAGCCCTCTTAAGCTGACGATGCTAACCGTGAGGAAGGGAACGTTCAGGGGATTGTAGATGGAATAGAAAACATATGGTCAAAGTATATTCTATGCGGAAGAGTAATGTCCTCAGTGTCCAAATAGCACAACCGTGATTTTTTGTGATTTTATCCAACTGAAATAAAAAAAAATCTGATAGACGAGAAAAAGGCTACAAATCGGCAGGACACAATGTCACTTCCGTTGTTAAATTTAGGCCAAATTGGAGACAATTAGAACATTCGGTTTATTCTTTATTTGCATTCACGGAAGAAATTGATCATTTGAATAAAAATGTAGATAAACAAATAAACATGAAATCATAACGATCATGCGCGTTGATATCTTCGGAAGGATTTAACGTTCAAGAATAATCACGTTTTGATATAATATATGTAAGTTCTAGGTTTCGTCCCTACGCACACAGATACTAACTGCGTTAGTAGACGAATGCATGCTCTAGTGCGGATTTGAGAGTCCAAAGTCGAACTGTCCGAGGAAAGGTGCTTCGAAGTTATGAAATAAATATCGGGGCAAACTTGGGAGCGGTCTCTTGAGCGCTCCTTGGTTAATCTCGGCTTAATAACGAACGAAGTTCGGGACCGCGAAGCGGTCCCTAACGGAGTTCGTTAAATAGGTAACATACATGCATTACGTGAGACAAAATACAGATACAGAACTTAATCACAAACCAGTGTAAATCCATGTAAAGACAGACAATCACCGTAGTCTATCATGTTCAGATTTCATCGTTTGCGTGGGCGTATTTTGCGGGGGCTGCCATATTGGATTTGAGGCAGTGTGGGTAATAGCTAAAATTAGAACAGTATCGAAATTTAATCTAAAAATATTTGCTATAGATTTGAAACAAAAAAGGATAATATGCTAATAAATTCAAGGATGAATTCCCTTCCGATTCCCTTCCGACTGATAGAATATTTAGCGAAAACGCCCGAGTGTCGTCTGCACTTCGCGCACGCAAATGGTTACAGGTTGAGAATGCGGTCAGACCTCTTTTTCGCGAAAATGGCACTTCACATCAGTGCAGAAATTTCATAAAATTTAGTTCTACGGCAAGAAAAAGCTGTATAACGTGTCCATCTATAACAAGCTTATTTATTAGGCTTTGAAGATCTGATGTTTCGTAAAGAGATAATCGGTTGTTCATTTAAAAAATGAACATTTGCCACGGAATTGTGACCTTACGCCGTAGCAAAATCAAGCCATTCAAGTTCTGTCGCTGACGTCCGCGTGATAAATTAGGTCATCCAAAGTTCGCAAAGAAAATGGAGAAGGGGGTCACAACAAGCTGATTATTAATAGGGGATTTTAATTATAACAGACAAGAAATCATTTCCAAGTAAACGGTGACACTGCGATTGTCTGAACCGTCAGATATCATCCATTCACTTCAGATTATGGCCTAGATTTAGACATTAAATTAATAGGTACGGACAACCAAGATGCAAGTAAAGTTCATAAAACAAACACATTCATCAAGCTATAGTTTATTGCAGATTTTATTGTGTTTAGATCCGTACACTTCTGAGGGGTCAATTCATGAATAGCTTTGAAGTCAAACAGCAAAATTTTACCAAGAACTCAAACAACTTATAAAACGAAATTTTAGAAAGTCAGATTCCTCATATTTAGACATGCATCCCCCCCCCTCATATTTAGACATGCATTCCCCCCTTCCCCCCGCCCCCCCCTTCCTATATATTTTTGTACTATGAGTTCGTACAAATGTTTAACAAAATTGAAATATTGACAAAAACAAATTTGGGGCATTTCTCTATTATTATTCATTATTTTCTATAATTCGGCATGATAAAACAATAGCTACGGTACCCGTAGTATACATCCTATACGTTAACAACTATTACGTAGTCATAAATAAATAAATATTTTGATCCATACGATAGAATAGAATAGATGTTTATTTGCTAATTAGAACCTACATGAATGAAAAAAAAACAACACCTACATGAGGCGAACAATCAATAATGTAACATACACTTACGCAATTCAATGGAATTCTTTATTAGCACAGATATGCGGAGATGAATTATGCATGTCAAAATAGTGCCCTGTTGAAGAGAAAGTAATTCATGACAAAACCCAAGATATCTATTACAATATTTTACTAAATTATACAAATCTTGTTGAAAGTATCTTAAAATATTTCAGTGTGTTACACATTTGTAGTTATAATACCAAAAAAAAAAAAAAAAGGGGGGAGGGGGAGTGGGGAATGTCCACAGAGGGAAATGTTTGAAGGAGGAAATATCTAGGGAAATGTCTACAGGGGTAAATGTCCTCAAGGTGGAATGTCCTGGCTTCATAAGCTATCAAGCTTGTTTTTCATTTGTTTACAATAATTTGATTATATGTAACTATAAACATCGCAATATTTCTGTCCATTATATAATAATATCTCTCTTCGAACAGTTTGGCATTCTTAATTTTTCATTCAAGGATAAAATTAAAATAATTCTATCAGTTTCATTCCTCAAATTAATTTATAATGAAGAAGCATCCCAATATTTTGTGGTTTATATATTCGATCAACATACTTTATCCCAGATCCGATCCAGAGTATCAATTCTGATCGACTGTATTTGATTATACTGAAAATAATTCATATTTTCGGACCTTGAAATGTGTGAAACATATACTGGTATAGGCAGTCTGCTATGTCAGATAAAGAACAATACGTTTCCCGATTGATCAAATATTCAACGCATCATCCACAACCACAGCAATTCCAAACTTTTGGGTTGCCAGTATTTCATCAGAAATCACCAAGCCACAAACGACCAGGAAAATGAAAAGAACTCGCACTAGGCTGCGCCTATATGTATATAATTTTCAATGTCCCTTCTAAGCTTCCGTAATATAACAGTGTATGGTTTGCGAAAAAAAAAAATGATACGAAAAAGGCAAAGTCAGAAGCGAACAAAAGAAGTATACTTCGTTCGTTTCTAGGCTTTGCCTATTTCATATTACGAATCACTGTATAAGCTTTTAATGGCTTTGTATGTAATACCATTTTCCGTTATATACCAGGCCGGCCTTTATGGACCGTTTATCGTTTAAAATACAAACATAGTAAACATATAGTTAAAGTATATTCCATGCGGAAGAGTGATGGCCCCCAGTGTCCAAAAAGCATAACGGCCCTTCAAATGCCTTTTCCCCACCGTTCTCTGTCTGCGTATACAGACCATAGCCTTACTTCCACGACACACCCATACAGTCGGACTCTACGAGTGCTTCACTATGACACCTCCCACAATCGGACCAATAGTGGTCCCTCAATCACTCAAACTCACTCTTTCTTCATTACTGCCCAAGTGCGCATCCATAGCACGATAAGACTTCCAACAAACACCATCGACTTTAAAACGTCCATTGCAATAGACTTTTTCTACTGCGCATGCGCAGATAGACGCTATTTCCACACCCCACCCATCCAGTTTGACGCTTCCCCACGAGAGCTTCACATTGATACCTACCATGACCCATTCGGACCAAGAGTGGCCAACCTCGACACAAAAACGTCCCTTCCCATGCTCTTTTCCCACAATTCCCTGTCTGTGCATGCGGAGAAAGTTGAAAACGGACGACACACTAGTCCAGTCGGATGGACCCTCACGAATGCTTCACGATGACACCGCATACGACCCAATCGGACCACTAGGGTTCCACCTAGACCCCAAAACGTCCATACCAATACACTTTCTCCAATGCGCATGCGCAGACTGAAGTCAGTTCCACATTACACCCATCCAGTCGGACGTTTCCTCATGAGAGCTTCACATTGATACCTACCACGACTCATTCGGACCAAGAGTGGCCCACCTAGACCTCAGCACGTCCATTCCAATACCCTTTCTCTACTGGGCATTCGCAGAATGTTCGACGTCAAGCCCATCCAGTCAGATGCTCCCTCACGAGAGCTCACGAGAGCTCACCCGACCCAATCGGACCACTAGGGACCCAACTCGACCCCAAAACGTCCACCCCAGCGCTACTTGCCCAGTGCGCATGCGCACTTTGACTTTTTCAAAAACATTCACCGCCTAGCTTGGAGACCACGCCCATCGTGTTCTACGGGGTAAGACGAAGAAAACGAGATCTCACAACCCATACCGCAAATGAGCATGTGTGGGTTTCCCTTTAGGTTAAACATTGTCCACTGAGCCAGTTTGGGCCTATCCACCCTAGAGGTATAGTGATCTGCCCTCTGGTAGATATATAAGGATGTTTTCAACCTTGGTTTGTATGGTGTAGTGGATAACGTGTCTGCTTCTGGAGAGAGTAACCCGGGTTCTAGTTCCGCTGGGACCCTTTTCCATTCTCCCACTGTATGGCTATGACGAGCGTTTCCCACTTGCCATTTATGCTGGGCATAGTTCTGGCGATATTGTCGCGGAGCCTGTTCCATGCATTCCATTGATTCTTTGGCATTACAGGCTTATTGACCCTTATATTCTCCCGGAGATGGCCGGACATTGCTGGAGATGACCTGACATACCCGGAGATTGCCGGACATTGCAGGAGATTCCCGGACATTCCCGGAGAATCTTCCCCGTGTATTTGAATTCTCGGGTCTAGTTTCTGTCCGCGGAGGCTTCTCCAGGCGACCGTATCACCGCCGGACCGCATCATCGCGGAGGAAAACATGCCCCAAAGGTCATTTCCGGTCACGTAACGCACCTATAGCGGCCTTGACCTCTACGGTCACGTGACCCACGTGACACCAAAAAAGTAGGTCAAGTGGGTCGAATATGCTGTTATACTACTACTTACGATCTGATAATTGGAGCTATCACCATGATATAACGTACAGATAAAAACATCTCAGCTTCATATAATATAGTCTGCAACCACTAATACTAGAATCGAAGCTACGATATATGACAGAATTCAAATGAGATATTTCATCTTTACATTTCATAACGTTCTCCAACGAGGATGGAATTTAGCAACACTTTCAGTCATGTTCTTTCTGAACATTCAGAACATTTCGGAACGCGGCATTACGACACAAAGTGGAGAGTATGACATTTCGGCACGCGACATTTCGGCACCTTTTTTTCGGGACAAATTACACTAAAATGATACTAAAATCTTTTTTTAACATATCTTTAATATATAAATATGTCATTTTACGTTTTAGCAAGTTGTAGATTCTCTGGTCGCGAATATCTGCGACATTTCGGCAACTTTATTTCACATATGCAGTTGGTTTAGAAAGACATGTTGTCATTTTATTACTATTGAAAACCTCATCAACCAACCTTAATATGTCTAAATAAGGTTATCGAACTGTCGCGGATAATCGTAGGTAACTACGAAAATCCTTAACTTGGTAACCCTTAAAATGATCTATTGATATGTTAAAATATGTTAAAAAAGAATTTAATTTTTTTATATTCAGTTTAATTCAGCTTATATTTCAGCTTTAAAAAGTTGCCGAAACGTCGTACCCTTCATTTTGTGCCGAAATGTCGCGTGCAGAAATGATGCTTACCGAAATGTCGCATACCGAAATGTTGCATGCCCAAATGCCCTGATTGCACGTCTGGGAAACTACATTTGTTGTAACTGTAATATAACACTTCTCTGATTAATCTTTTGCAATATTTGAAAATATTCTTGGACCATATGCCTGCTAAGTATAATCTCTGCATGCACTATTGGGAGGACTTTCGTTTATAATAATAATAATAACTTTTTATTTCAGACAGAAGTCCATATGTACAAAGAAATATCTGTAGTAAGTGTGTAATGCAAATAAGCACTACTTAAAGGTGTACAAAAGTTCTTGCCATTTAGCAAGCAACACAGATTTAACCTGAAGATCAGAGTTACGTATGGTATATAATAACAGGTTGTCACTCGAGTCAATTCTAGTTTTAAACGAATAAACTGCCTTCCTCATCAGTTCACCAAATGACGTAATATGATTGATAGCAAACATTGCACTGGCACTATAACTATATCTGTAATGCAACAGCCATCTAAAGGTATTGTTATACATAACACTGATACCATTGAGTACAGTCTTAGAATACGTATTCCAAAGTTGACAGCAATAAATGTTGCAACAGTATGCTTTAAAAAGAGTTTTCTTAACGGCGGGCGTACAGGCATGGAATTTCCTAAGTAATACATTGGCGCGAACACACAGTTTTCTCCTCTGAGATTCCATATCAGCATTGTTCAAAAGATCACAGGTTATAATATGGCCCAGGTAGTTGTACCGGTCGACATATTGCAAAACCGCTCCACATAACTTAACTACAGGAGGCCTAAAGTCTCCATAGCGTCTAGGTGCTAAAACCATGCAAACAGTCTTCTTATAGTATTATATATTATATCATGGGACTCGGCATATACAGAGCAGTAGTCTAATAGTGCTTGTAGAGCTTTGGCAGAAGGGCATATCAGACACATATCATCCGCGTATAACAAATGATTGATGAACAAACCAGAGATATTGCAACCAACTCCAGCCTTGGATAATGACATATCAAGATCATGTAAATAAATAGCAAAAAGACAGGGAGATAAAATCCCACCTTGTCGGACACCATTAGTAACCATAAAAAACGCAGAGAGTGTGGACCCCCACCTAACCGCAAATTGCTGTATGTTACATCATATAAACAAAATGTTAACAAAACACATGGGCAGATTGCGATCTATTTATTAGCTTTTTCAGAAGCGTCCAATGGTTAATTCTATCAAAAGCCTTACTAGCATCCAAAAAACACACAAATACAGGGCTTCCATTGGTGCGATAAAAATTAACAACTTCCTTAAGAACATAAATACATTGGTCAGTAGAATGCCCAGATTTAAAACCAAACTGAAAATCAGAGCTCTTCACATTTTTGTAATATAAACAGTTCAACAACTTTTGAGAGAACAGTGGCAACCGCAATAGGTCTGTAGTTGCCCATTTAGTTATATCACCAGATTTATTTTTAACAATAGGATTAATAATAACAAACGTCATTTCTTTTGGGACGCATCCATGGAGAGCATAGCGTTCAAACATAGCGACAGATGGATATATAGAGCATCGGGGGCATGTTTCAAATGTTCAGCTGACAGACCGTCAAAACCGGGCGTTTATGCATTTTCGTTTACTAAACCGAGTTAATTATTCGCGTATTACGTTTGATCCAGTTTAATGTTGATTCATTGAAACCATGTGACAAATACTACATAGCAGCAGATTTAAAATGTTATTCAGAAAATGGAAAAGAAAGGTACAACAGAAAATAAGTTGGATAAATATTATTACAATTTCAAAACCTTCAACGTCCAGAATATAATTACATTCAGCTTAATGTTTGCCGAGGTTGTGTTTGTAAAATGGTCTGTAGGTTAGAGTTACATAATAGCTTAAATCGGAAAGGGGACTTTAGCATACAGTAGCGCATGATCGTGGGAATAACAGTGAGGGAGCATATGGTATTTGATAAGTTAAACCCAGCGAAGGCTGCTTGAACCTTGTACGGGCAAGATAATTTATGCGTTAGCCAGCTTAAGCTGACAACGCTAGCAATGAGGAAGAGAACGTTCAGGGGATTATAAGAGGATTACAGGTGAACAAAGACCGCTCGATACAGCGTGATGATCTCCACGTTCTTTGCTCGCTATTCAATGAGCGCTCGAAAAGTGACGATAGATAGCTGAACCCAACGTGAGCAAAGACACGTTAGTCTAGACAGCTCAGACAAGGCATATCAAAGCGAACGCGAGCAAAATCACGTTAAATGCACAAAATGTCCGATCTCACGTTGTCCTAGTTCACAGTGTTATACGCTGAACCTGGTAGAATGGTTCTATCCAAGAAAGGGAAAAATATTTGATAGTTGTCATAATCTCTTTTTACAGTGACCCCGTATTATTGGTTCAGTTGCACATTATTGAGAGAACAAAGAAGAGCCTGCCTGCGCACTGATCCGTGACTTCAGCTGATCAGCTACTGCTTGTATGATTTCACATTGTCCTATCCAAGGACACCATTTGAACTGGTGATAGCTGGCATATATTCATGTAATATTTGCCAAATTATATATTATTGTAAGCGTCATCACCCTTTCGTTAAGTACTGTGAAAAATAGTACACATGTATAAAATTATGTCAGATATCACCAGTTCAAAATATTGTCCAGGATTAAAAGATAGTGCAAAGTGAAATTATACTAACCAGTAGATGATTATGATTAGATAAAGAGATAAAGTCGCAGGTCAGTGCACATATATTCTCTATTTTTTCTCTCAATGTCCAGGGTTGTCTGCGGATTAATGTGAGGAAGACGGATTATAAAGAGGTATCGTTTAGCCGTATTCGAAAAGGTGTGTCGCTCTGACCCACCGTACTCTCATTTTATTTTGAACTTTGTCATGAAAGAAAAGTCAGTGACCCACTCTACCTCCAGGGGTGCGTTGGGACAGAGATCGTTCAGAATTTATAAATGACTTTCGCAAATTTATTTTAGCAGAAAATAGAAATAGATGTTTCTCACTGACCAGAAATGGATAGTTTAGCTGTAAAGTCTTCCATATTTATTCTAATAGTTCCTGGTTTGAAATACGCATCGTCATGTACATATGTATTCGCCTAACCGCCTCGCCGCCATGGGAACTGGAGAAAGTGAGAGAAATTAAATATGATCTGATAACATAATACGTCAGATAAAAAATAATTTCATTTACGAACAAAATAGTATTTCATAATTAAAGCAATGCAAAAGAAAAAAAATAGACAGGTGTCCCGCAGTGCAAGAGTCAAAAAAAGTTCAAGGAATTAAACGTATACTGCGTTTTGGGTGGACAGACTGGCAACCAATGATCGAAAGCTAAAGGCAATGCACTGTCATTGTAGGCGTTCTTTACATATAAAAGAAGTCAACATCATTATGAATAATGCGACTTTTTTCGAAGAAGTGCGTCCTGGTCGACTAGAAAACTGCTGACAGAATGAAACTGGTAAGCACATTCGATTTTTCTGCACGTCCTTTTCCTGCATTCAGCTCCTCATAGTTAGCTCGAGCATGATAGCAAGCGTCAGATCCGACATTCAATATTCAGCCTTTGTTCATAAAATCATTTCCGTATGAATATCGAAAGACCGATAACGCACATCAATAGCGATTCTTTGTTATATATTATTGAAATATATTTTGTGATATTTTCATTTCATTCTTTTTTCCTAATCTTGTACTTCCATATATTTTGGCTATTGAAGCATTGCATTGAGGTCATCTAATATTTTCGCTTTATCGGGTTTAACCCACGCGACGCGACATTGCAAAAGATCTGGTAGAGATGTGACAGAGCCAATGGAGGCCATTTTGACTGTCTTTTTATGAAAAAGGTCCTCGTGACTGATGAAGCCAGTTTGCAATTTCGATTTAGTCGACTGATGCCATTCAGCATTTTTACTTCATCACGTTGACCCAAGTGATGTGATCGAGCATGTAGGGTGAAATTATTTCGCATTTTTGCTTTATTGATTTCTTTAAAGTGATCGTAAACCCTCAAGTAAAGTTTCCATCAAATGAAAGACCATTGCAAACAGTGTGGGAAAATATATATATATTTTTTTTACGATTTTATTACACAGAGTAAACTGCAATTAAAGCATGCTATTCTATGGTGATCTGTTGCAATCATATTTAGATTCAGTGACGTCACACTGCATTAATACATATATTTTAAACTATGTATGTACTTTCCAATGCTTGATTCAAGCTTAAGGTATGTATACTTTGAGATTCAACACAGACTCACTGTTCCAATGTGCATGTTCCAAAATCCGGGAAATTAAATGCAAAATTCAAATTGACTTTACACTCATGAGTCACCATCTCCCAGATTTTGGTGAAACATGCACATTGGAACAGTGAGTCTGTGTTGAAACTCAAAGTATACACATCTTAAACTTGAACCAAGCACTGGAAAGTGCATACAAAGTTTGAAATATATGTATAAAGACAGTGTAACGTCACTGGACCTAAATATGATTGCAACAGACCACCATAGAATAGCATGCTTTAATTGCAGTTTACTCTGTGTAATAAAATCGTAAAAAATTTAAATAAATATTTTCCCACACTGTTTGCAATGGTCTTTCATTTGATGGAAACTTTACTTGAGGGTTTACGATCACTTTAAGGCCTGGTACACAAGACCAAGTTTTCCTTGTACAATTTTCATAGTATCTGCGTGAACTACTGACCACAATTTTCTTGAAATTCTCCGGTTGTTCCGTTTCATGGATCATGTGTACGGGTAACCAGTTTTATATGCTGGCAGCACTCGGTCATTTCCGTTTATACTGTGCTTGCGCAGTTCCGTTCCGGCTTCTTTTCAATGACGACGTGTAAACACGAACAATTATTTCTAATGTGATACGTGTTCGTGATGTTTTTTTGGGGGTCAGTTGAAATTTGCCATATTTTTCAATGCACACGGACCAGTTTACTTCAATTCTCAAGAAAAAATGGGTGATGTGTACCAGATGTGATTTACCTTGCGCGACTGATCGAGCGACATCGTCGTTTCATCTACCGCGGATTTCATAGAATAGTGCAGTCAGCTTTCTTAAACTGTGTCTATATGTAATAGCTGATAATATAAAACGAGAGATCCTGAAGGATCTTGGCGCCTACCATTGTCAGATAATTGTTAGCTAATGACTAGAGGATCTTTTTGTCCATTGTAACTAAGAACGATTGATTTGTAATTTTGTTTACAGAATTTTGAACCTCAGCGAAAAAGATCGGAAAAGGGACACTGAAAAACACAAAGATATAATCTAATTTTCAGGAGTTTCAAGATTTCTAGAAACTGTACTTATGTCGGTTGTTATAATACAAGAGAAATGAGCAAAGTTAGTCTGAAAGTGAATGTACATGTACGGAGGATCTTTCGCCTTTGTTTTGTAGTATTTTGTTTTATTTATTTTTTGCACGTGTCATCATTGGGTACTGGGAGCGAGGACCAATCTCTTTGACACTTTGGCATGAGCTATGAAACATACTTAAGATTTTATAATTAGGAACGAATGCTAATTCTGTTCTGTTTACTGGGCTAGTTTGAGATATCTCTTTTAAGATACCATGCTCGAAACTAGTAAGATAGTACAATACTTAATACTGAAGGGAACCGGTCCGCGCAGTAATGTTGAAACTTCGAAAGTGCCTGAATCCTGATTATCTCCCTTGGATCGAAACATGCAGTAGTCTACAGTTGTCGAGTTGTGACGTTGAGTCACAAGAGTGACGTCCTTTCATGTAGCCGATCCGCCGGCAGACGAAAGGGTAGAGCAGTTCACGTGCTACTGCATGGACTAAAGAAAACTGATTTAAAATTTGAAGAAATACATTTTAATTCCGAATTATTTGAACTCCTTGATATGCAAGGTGAAGTTATGGATATTCTCTATAGTCAATATATAGAATATGTCCCACCGTTTGATCCGCCGACTCTTGTGATGCAACGTCACAACTCGAGAATACCGTATTAATTTGAAGCGTAACTTGGATTTTCAAATTGAACCAAAAATGGTATCTTGCATTACTAGATCCCATGTGGGACCTGTGTACCAAATTTCAGAAAGATCCATGAAATGTTTCCTGAGAATTCACGATAACAATGTTTCAAGGGGAAATTCAAGATGGCCGTCTTGTGGCCATATTGGATTTTCGATTTGGACCGAAAAGGTATCTTGCACAACTAGACGACAAGGAGAACCTGTGTACCAAATTTAACAAAGATCCATGCAGTAGTTCCTGAGAAATCGCAATAACAATGTTTCATGGGGTAATCCAAGATGGCCGCCTGATGGACATATTGGATTTTGGACTCGGACCAGAAAAGGTATCTTGCACAACTGGACCACAAGGGGAACCTGTGTATCAAATCTGAGAAAGATCCAGGCAGTATTTCCTGTGAAATCATGATAACAAAATTTCATGGGGAAGTCTAAGATGGCCACCTGGTGACCATATTGAATTTTCGAATCGGACCGAAAAAGGCATCTTGCATATCGAGACCCTGAGGGGAACCTGTGTACCAAATTTGAGAAAGATCCATGCAGTAGTTCCTGAAAAATGACGATATCCAAGATGGCTGCCTGGTGGCCATATTGGATTTTCGAATTGGACCAAAGAAAGTATCTTGCACAACTAGACCCCAAGGGGAACCTGTGTACCAAATTTGAGAAAGATCCATGCAGTAGTTCCTGATAAATGGCGAAAACAAGGTTTAATGGGGAAATCCATGATGGCTGCCTGGTGACCATATTGGATTTTGGAATCGGACCAGAAAAGGTATCTTGCACAACTGGACCACAAGCGGAACCTGTGTATCAAATCTGAGAAAGATCCAGACAGTACTGCCTGAGAAATCATGATAACAAAATTTCATGGGGAAGTCTAAGATGGCCACCTGGTGACCATATTGAATTTTCGATTCGGACCGAAAAAGGCATCTTGCATTTCGAGACCCTAAGGGGAACCTGTGTATCAAATTTGAGAAAGATCCATGCAGTAGATCCTGAGAAATGACGATAACGTTTCATGGGGAAATCCAAGATGGCTGCCTGGGGGCATACTGGATTTTCAAATCGGACCCAGAAAGGTGCCTTGCACAACTAGACACCAAGCGGAACCTGTGTACCAAATTTGAGCAAGATCCATGAAGTAGTTCCTGGGAAATCGCGATAACAAGGTTTCATGGGGAATTCAGGATGGTTGCCTGGTGGCCATATTGGATTTTCAAATCGGACCAGAAAAGCTATCTTGGACAATTAGACCCCAAGTGGAACCTGTGTACCAAATTTGAGAAAGATCCATGCAGTAGTTCTTGAGAAATCCCGATAACAAGGTTTCATGGGGAAATCCAAGATGGCTGCCTGGTGACCATGTTGGATTTTCGAATCGGACCAGAAAAGGTATCTTGCACAACTAGACCCTAAGGGAAATTCGATTTGGACCGAAAAAGGTATCTTGCACAACTAGACGACAAGGAGAACCTGTGTACCAAATTTAACAAAGATCCATGCAGTAGTTCCTGAGAAATCGCAATAACAATGTTTCATGGGGTAATCCAAGATGGCCGCCTGATGGACATATTGGATTTTGGACTCGGACCAGAAAAGGTATCTTGCACAACTGGACCACAAGGGGAACCTGTGTATCAAATCTGAGAAAGATCCAGGCAGTATTTCCTGTGAAATCATGATAACAAAATTTCATGGGGAAGTCTAAGATGGCCACCTGGTGACCATATTGAATTTTCGAATCGGACCGAAAAAGGCATCTTGCATATCGAGACCCTGAGGGGAACCTGTGTACCAAATGTGAGAAAGATCCATGCAGTAGTTCCTGAAAAATGACGATATCCAAGATGGCTGCCTGGTGGCCATATTGGATTTTCGAATTGGACCAAAGAAAGTATCTTGCACAACTAGACCCCAAGGGGAACCTGTGTACCAAATTTGAGAAAGATCCATGCAGTAGTTCCTGATAAATGGCGAAAACAAGGTTTAATGGGGAAATCCACGATGGCTGCCTGGTGACCATATTGGATTTTGGAATCGGACCAGAAAAGGTATCTTGCACAACTGGACCACAAGCGGAACCTGTGTATCAAATCTGAGAAAGATCCAGACAGTACTGCCTGAGAAATCATGATAACAAAATTTCATGGGGAAGTCTAAGATGGCCACCTGGTGACCATATTGAATTTTCGATTCGGACCGAAAAAGGCATCTTGCATTTCGAGACCCTAAGGGGAACCTGTGTATCAAATTTGAGAAAGATCCATGCAGTAGATCCTGAGAAATGACGATAACGTTTCATGGGGAAATCCAAGATGGCTGCCTGGGGGCATACTGGATTTTCAAATCGGACCCAGAAAGGTGCCTTGCACAACTAGACACCAAGCGGAACCTGTGTACCAAATTTGAGCAAGATCCATGAAGTAGTTCCTGGGAAATCGCGATAACAAGGTTTCATGGGGAATTCAGGATGGTTGCCTGGTGGCCATATTGGATTTTCAAATCGGACCAGAAAAGCTATCTTGGACAATTAGACCCCAAGTGGAACCTGTGTACCAAATTTGAGAAAGATCCATGCAGTAGTTCTTGAGAAATCCCGATAACAAGGTTTCATGGGGAAATCCAAGATGGCTGCCTGGTGACCATGTTGGATTTTCGAATCGGACCAGAAAAGGTATCTTGCACAACTAGACCCTAAGGGAAATTCGATTTGGACCGAAAAAGGTATCTTGCACAACTAGACGACAAGGAGAACCTGTGTACCAAATTTAACAAAGATCCATGCAGTAGTTCCTGAGAAATCGCAATAACAATGTTTCATGGGGTAATCCAAGATGGCCGCCTGATGGACATATTGGATTTTGGACTCGGACCAGAAAAGGTATCTTGCACAACTGGACCACAAGGGGAACCTGTGTATCAAATCTGAGAAAGATCCAGGCAGTATTTCCTGTGAAATCATGATAACAAAATTTCATGGGGAAGTCTAAGATGGCCACCTGGTGACCATATTGAATTTTCGAATCGGACCGAAAAAGGCATCTTGCATATCGAGACCCTGAGGGGAACCTGTGTACCAAATGTGAGAAAGATCCATGCAGTAGTTCCTGAAAAATGACGATATCCAAGATGGCTGCCTGGTGGCCATATTGGATTTTCGAATTGGACCAAAGAAAGTATCTTGCACAACTAGACCCCAAGGGGAACCTGTGTACCAAATTTGAGAAAGATCCATGCAGTAGTTCCTGATAAATGGCGAAAACAAGGTTTAATGGGGAAATCCACGATGGCTGCCTGGTGACCATATTGGATTTTGGAATCGGACCAGAAAAGGTATCTTGCACAACTGGACCACAAGCGGAACCTGTGTATCAAATCTGAGAAAGATCCAGACAGTACTGCCTGAGAAATCATGATAACAAAATTTCATGGGGAAGTCTAAGATGGCCACCTGGTGACCATATTGAATTTTCGATTCGGACCGAAAAAGGCATTCGGGACCCTAAGTGGAACCTGTGTATCAAATTTGATAAAGATCCATGCAGTAGATCCTGAGAAATGACGATAACGTTTCATGGGGAAATCCAAGATGGCTGCCTGGGGGCATACTGGATTTTCAAATCGGACCCAGAAAGGTGCCTTGCACAACTAGACACCAAGCGGAACCTGTGTACCAAATTTGAGCAAGATCCATGAAGTAGTTCCTGGGAAATCGCGATAACAAGGTTTCATGGGGAATTCAGGATGGTTGCCTGGTGGCCATATTGGATTTTCAAATCGGACCAGAAAAGCTATCTTGGACAATTAGACCCCAAGTGGAACCTGTGTACCAAATTTGAGAAAGATCCATGCAGTAGTTCTTGAGAAATCCCGATAACAAGGTTTCATGGGGAAATCCAAGATGGCTGCCTGGTGACCATGTTGGATTTTCGAATCGGACCAGAAAAGGTATCTTGCACAACTAGACCCTAAGGGAAACCTGTGTACCAAATTTTAGAAAGATCCATGCAGTACTTCCTGAGAAATGACGATAACAAAGTTTCATGGAGAAATCCAAGATGGCTGCCTGGTGGCCATATTGGATTTTCGAATCGGACCAAAAAAGGTATCTTGGACAACTAGACCCCAAGTGGAACCTGTGTACCAAATTTGAGAAAGATCCATGCAGTAGTTCTTGAAAAATCGCGATAACAAGTTTTCATGGGGAAATCCAAGATGGTTGCCTGGTGGCCATATTGGATTTTCTAATCGGACTAGGAAAGATATCTTGCACAACTGGACCCCAAGGGGAACCTGTGTACCAAATTTGAGAAAGATCCATAAAGTAGTTCCTGAGAAATCGCGATAACAAGAATTGTCGGACGGACTGACGGACGGACCACGGACGACGGACCACGGACGACGGACCACGGACGAAAAGCGATTTGAACAGCCCACCATCTGGTGATGGTGGTCTAATAAATTCCTCCAAAGTGAAAAAGGGCCTGATCGCAATTTTTGCAGTTTCCAAAGTTAAATTACATTAAAATGTATGTGTAGTACACTCAACAGATATTGGTCACATGTCTGTATCTCTGATTGGAATGATTTGAATAACAACGGATCCATCTGGCATCTTATCGCCTGATTCCTAGGTTCTGATAACTGACTGGGGTCTCCGTTAATGCCGAACTAATGGTTGACCCCCGTGATGGCGATCGAGCCGATGCCATGTAACTCAGTTATGTGACAGAGGCATATGTGTCATTTCGCACTGTCGCTTTATCAGGTTAGGAAAATCCCGCTCTCTAAAATGAAGGTAGAAAAGGTCGTTTTTATTCAATAACTTTAGATTCCTTCTTAACCAATGCTTCAAAACTTCAGTCGCATGAACTTATCTATTGTTCAATGCCCTAATATTAATTCGCCATTCGAAGAACCAGTCAATGTTGTTTAAACAGCGCGACAGATATTTGTCCTATTATTATGCAAATTAGATAGGTGACAATTTATTTATTTTTACTACCATTTGATGCGGATAGATATGTCGGTATGCGCCTCAAGAGGATTTTGCTGAATTCATTACGTGAACTGATTTATTGAGCAAAAACTACCCTTTTCCTCCATTTAACAGAGCGGGATTTCCCTAACCTGTTTATCGTTTTGATCCACGTGACAACAATGCGTCAAAGTCGGATATAGCAAATTCTGATTTTTACTCAAGTCGCTTTGATCCACGTGATGCAACAGATTTTCGAATGCTTGCTTTATCGCGTTGATCCAGGTGATGCGATGGAGTCGAGGCATTTTCGCATGGTGGTTTCATCGTTTTGATTCACGCAATACAGAGACAGTGCCTGACGAGGCCACCTGGCTTTATGACTTTTTCGCATTTTTCCGCTGGACGAGACATGGGGAATTGTTATTGGAGACTATTAAACATTGTAGCTATATCGTGTTGATCCACGCGATGGAGCCGTCACGTGCGTTACGCAATCGATACTCTTCCAAGTGGGAGATCTGCATGAGATCGATTCAGGGTCTACTCTAAAACTTGAACTTGTTGCTTCCTCCCTTGACGCCCAGTCTTAAGGGGATAGATCGAGAAGTGATTGGCCCGATGTCAGATAATTTGACTGGGTGCAAAGTCGCTATCTGTCTAATGCACGATGCTCCCGTAACCCGGCAGTGGGACCGCACTGCCGCATGCAGGTGACCGTCGTGATATCAAATTGCTCAAATGACGATACATACTATTCACTCGCATTCATTTCTCAAGTTATCGCTACAAACCGATTGAAACAATTTCGCAACTTGTTCTCGTTGATCCAGATGTCGCGACACAGAAAGCCGAGGCAATTACCTACATGGTCGCGTTTCCTTTGTCGGCGTGTGCTTATTGTCCCCCGCCGCAACGCGGCCGGGGACTTTAAAATGGTTCTTGCTTCTATGTGTCCGTGCATGCACGGACATGTCCGTGCAAATACTTCGTAAGCAATAACTTTTAAATGCTTAGTCGGATTCCTCCGAAATTTGGCATCTGCATTCTTTGCGACAAGACGTCTCTTGGTATTACGTTTCAGCAAGATCCGCCTGTAGGTGGCGCCACTGGGGTCTTGCTTCTATGTGTCCGTACATGCACGGACATGTCCGTGCAAATACTTCGTAAGCAATAACTTCTAAATGCTTGGCGGATTCCTCCGAAATTTGGCATCTGCATTCTTTGCGACAAGACGTCTCTTGGTATTACGTTTCAGCAATATCCGCCTGTAGGTGGCGCCACTGGGGTCTTGCTTCTATGTGTCTGTGCATGCACGGACATGTCCGTGCAAATACTTCGTAAGCAATAACTTCTAAATGCTTTGTCGGATTCCTCCGAAATTTGGCATCTGCATTCTTTGCGACAAGACGTCTCTTGGTATTACGTTTCAGCAAGATCCGCCTGTAGGTGGCGCCACTGGGTCTTGTTCCAATCTTTAATGCATGTGCATGTCCGTGCAAATACTTCGTAAGCGATAACTCCTAAATGCTTTGTCGGATTCCTCCGAAATTTGGCATCTGCATTCTTTGCGACAAGACGTCTGTTGGTATTACGTTTCAGCAAGATCCGCCTGTAGGTGGCGCCACTGGGTCTTGTTCCAATCTTTAGTGCATGTCCGTGGATGTTCGTGCAAATGCTTCATAAGCGATAACTCCTAAATGCTTTGTCGGATTCCTCCGAAATTTGGCATCTGCATTCTTTGCGACAAGACGTCTGTTGGTATTACGTTTCAGCAAGATCCGCCTGTAGGTGGCGCCACTGGGTCTTGTTCCAATGTTTAGTGCATGTCCGTGCAAATACTGCGTAAGCGATAACTCCTAAATGCTTTGTCGGATTCCTCCGAAATTTGGCATCTGCATTCTTTGCGACAAGACGTCGCTGGTATTACGTTTCAGCAAGATCCGCCTGTAGGTGGCGCCACTGGGTCTTGTTCCAATCTTTAATGCATGTCCGTTCATGTTTGTTCAAATCCTTCGCGAGCGATAACTTTCGAACAATTTGTCGGATTTCTTCGAAATTTGGTAAATGCATTCCCTGCGGCAAAACACCGTTGGTGATGCGTTTCAGCAAAATCCACCCGGAGGTGGCGCCACTAGAGTTCATTCCATTATTCCATGCTGCAAGTGATAACTTAGAAACACTTGGTCGAATTTCTTTGAAATATCCTACATATGTACCTTTCTGGGTAACATGAGAAACCTTGCGGCTCATCAGATTCTTCTCAAATTTGGCATACATTTACCATGCCAGTAGCTGTTGCTTGGGATTGCCTTTCGCTCACTTGCACTCACAGGTGGCGCCACCTGGTGGCAACATCACAATTTTTTTTCCGGGTAATAACTTGCGAACTGACCATCGGATTCTTCTCAAATTTTGTATGAATGTACCGTGACATAAGATGTCGCTCGATAATGCATTTCACTGACTTGCGCCTAGAGGTGGCGTCACCTGGTGTCAAAATCTAAATTTGGTTTCTGGGCAATAATTTGAGGACCCTCATCGGATTCTTCTCAAATTTGGTATGCAGATGTCCCCACGATACCATGTTCCTTGGGATTGTATTTTTCCCGCTTCTGCCTACAGGTGGCGTCTCCTGGTGGAAAAATTTGTTTCCGGGCAATAATTTGGCAACTGCTCATCAGATTATTCTCATATATGTGACCCGCCCCAAATAACATGAACACCGGTGGGCATCTAGTACTGGCAATAACTTGAGGACCCCTAATCAGAGTCTCAAAGTTCATATGCCGATACCATGACATGAGATGTCATTTGGGATTGTGTTTTGCCTGCTTGCACCTACAGGTGGTGACTCCTTGTGGCAAAGTCTAAATTTGGTTTCTGGGCAATAGGTTGAGGATGCCTTCATATTCTTGTCAAATTTAGTTTGGAGATAATATGCCATGAGTTGTCTCTTGGGGTTGCATTTCGGTTACATAATTTTCATGCTACATGGTAAAGAAAATATATTACAGCAGCAATCAACATTCAGTCAGCCATTCGGAGTTGATCTCAAAACCTGGGAAGGTGGAAAGACCCCTCTGCTTCTTACGCCTGTGAAGTAGCTGTTGCCATCCTCATGAATATCTTCTGAAACCGACAGCGCTTATAAATATTGCTGCCATTTTGGCGGGAGACCTAGCATCCTCTGGCTGCTTGTTAAATCATCACTACGTCCTCATTCTCCCAACTAATTTTTATCATGTATTCTTTTTCAAGTGGCTCTGTTTGTCTGTGTTGCTGTTGGGACTGTGGATTAGTTCTATCACGGCGATCCCTTATCGACCAAAACCAAAATTCATCCCAAAAAACCGGTAAGAAATTTTGAATAGTGTGATCAAATCATTCGGCCCTCAATAGCTTGACGGTTGCAGCTGTATCTGGATTGTAAAGGACACGTGATGTTCACATACGAAAAAACGCCTTTGTGTGTGTCGTAAGTATACGTACTAAAATATCAGCCTCGAAAAAAAATGCGATTTTCATTTGAATAAACATGGACAATGACTGATCAGAATGTACTTACAGCCTATTTTGGTATTTTTGAGACTTTTAGAAGGAGAATTTTCTACCGTAAAAACCATTCTTGATTCTTTCAAATAGTCAAAAATTCCTAGATACTGGGCTGATCAGTGTCCAGGATAATAGGAAAGTTGGACACTCTGGTGTACGCATCGTCGTTATATGACTGAAAAGTGTTGAAAATGACGTTAAGTCCTACTCACTCACTCATTCCTAATAGATTGCGCGAAAATAAATTTGGCTCGAGATGTCATATGTTTTGTGCAAGAGATAATCGTACCTATGAAAGCCTTAAAAATACCAGAATATGACAGGGAGCACATTTTCATCAATCATATCTTCATTTTTATGCAGCTGAAGATCGCATTTTGTTTCTCCGAGGCTGATATTTCAGTGTGTAAAACTGTGATTTGGCAGGTTTTTGGTCGAACAGGAAAATCGGCTTCATCATCCGTTACACACAAAAGTGTTTTTCGTGTGTAAACGTCACATATCCTCTCCATTACCCTATAAGCTTATATATGGCTACATATTTTAACTACCATACTGATAACTATTTTTTTTTTTTTTTTTTTTTTTTTTTTTTCAGTAAGCCCTGGAACAAACCACTGGGCGTTTATTCAGCTATTCGCCACGACTGTACATACATGTAATACCCATACAACTGATACTGATAACTACATGCATAAATATGACAAAGATTTTCGCTAGTAATGACGCAAATGGTCAAACGTGCTCAACTAATGTAACATTTTGGCAAAGTTAATCGGTTAATTACCATTAATGAAAATAATTCCCCTTACAGTGGAAAATTGAACCAAGCTAAGCACGGCTCGGTAAGGCGTGCTAAAAGTTACTATGTTAATGGGGGAAGGTCCATTGTGTTAATCGTGTAAGGGTCCATTGTGTTGTTCGATTAAGGATCCATTGTGTTAAGGGTCAATTGTGTTGATGGGGTAAGTGTCCCTTGGGTTAATGGGATAAAGATCCATTGTGTTAATGGAGTAAGGGCCCAGTGTGTTAATGGAGTCAGGATGCATTGTGTTAATGGGGTAAGGATACACTGTGTTAATGGGGTAAGAGTCTATTGCGTTAATGGTTTAAGGCTCCATTGTGTTAATGGGATAAGGGCCCATTGTGTTGACGGGGTAAGGGTGCATTGTGTTAATGGGGCAAGGGTCCATTATGTTGAACGTTTAAGGATCCATTGTGTTAATGGGTTAAGGGTCCATTGCGTTGATAGGGTAAGAGTCCATTGTGTTAATAGGGTAAGTTCCATTGTGTTAATGAGGTAAGGGTGCATTGTGTTAATGGGGTAAGGGTCCATTGTGCTAATGGTTTAATAATCCATTGTCTTAATGGGTTAAAGATCCATTGTGTTGACGGGGTAAGGTTCCATTGGGTTAATGGGGTGAGGGTCCATTGTGTTAACGGGGTCATGATGCGTTGTGTTAATGGGGTAAGGGTCCATTATGCTAAAGAATAATTGTCCATTGTGTTAATGGGGTAAGGGTCCATTGTGTTAATGGGGTAACGGTTCATTGCGTTTATTGGTTAAGGGCCCATTGCGTTAATGGGGTAACGGTTCATTGCCTTAATGGGTTAATGGCCCACTGCATTAATAGGTGAGGGTCCATTGTGTTAATGGTGTAAGATTCTATTGTGGTAATGGCGTAAGGGTCCATTGTGTTAATGGGATACGGGTGCATTGTGTTGAAGGGGTAAGGGTCCATTATGCTAATGGGGTAAGGATCCATTGTGTTAAGGAATAAGTTCCATTGTGTTAATTGGGTAATGTTTCGTTGTGTTAATTGGGTAAGGGTTAATTGCGTTAATTGGTTAAGGGCCTATTGCATTAATGTGGTAAGGGTCCTTTGTGTTAATGGGTCAAGGGTCCATCGTGTTAATGGTGTAAGGATGCATTGTGTTAATGCCGTAAGACTCCATTGTCTTAATGAGGTAAGGGTCCATTGTGTTAATGGGTAAATGGTCCATCGTGTTAATGGGGCAAGGGTCCATTGTGTTAATAATGTAAGGGTTCATTGCGTTAATGAGTTAAGGGCCCTTGGGTTAATGGATTAAGGGTCCATTGTGTTAAAGGGGGATAAGAGTCCATTGCGTTAATGGGTTAAGGGTCCATTGTGTTAAAGGGGGTAAGGGTCCATTGTGTTAATGAGTTAAAGGTCCATTGTGTTAAAGGGAGCAAGGGTCCATTGTGTTAATGAGTTAAAGGTCCATTGTGTTAATTGGGTAATGGTTCGTTGTGTTAATTGGGTAAGGGTTAATTGCGTTAATTGGTTAAGGGCCTATTGCATTAATGTGGTAAGGGTCCTTTGTGTTAATGGGTCAAGGGTCCATTGTGTTAATGGTGTAAGGATGCATTGTGTTAATGGCGTAAGACTCCATTGTCTTAATGAGGTAAGGGTCCATTGTGTTAATGGGTAAATGGTCCGTTGTGTTAATGGGGTAAGGGTCCAATGTGTTAATAATGTAAGGGTTCATTGCGTTAATGAGTTAAGGGCCCTTGCGTTAATGGATTAAGGGTCCATTGTGTTAAAGGGGGGTAAGAGTCCATTGTGTTAATGGGTTAAGGGTCCATTGTGTTAAAGGGGGTAAGGGTCCATTGTGTTAATGAGTTAAAGGTCCATTGTGTTAAAGGGGGTAAGGGTCCATTGTGTTAATGAGTTAAAGGTCCATTGTGTTAAAGGGGGTAAGGGTCCATTGTGTTAACGAGTTAAAGGTCCATTTTGTTAAAGAGGGGTAAGGGTCCATTCAATCAATTGAATAATGTAAAGGAGTAGGAGTATACAAGGGGAAAACTCATTTAGCAGTAATATACAATTATGTACTCAAAAATTAAAGTAGTAATTACAGTCATTATATTTTGGAGGTTAAAATAAAATTACAAGAAAAACAAAACAAAACGAAAACCAAAAAGGCAAGATATTGCAAGATTCGGTGGAAAAAGAAAACTGGTTCTGGGGTCCTTTATATAAAATTTCACACTTCAAGAGCTCATATCATATCAAAACATGTCATAATCCTAGTGTTCCACAAGTCATGCCATATATTTGCTGATTACAGGTTTTGTGTTCGACGAGGCTTCTGGAAAAAACCACCAAGTCGCAGGTAAGGTTTTACATACATTTGTTATGAAGACAAAACTTAAAACGTTTTGGTGTAAACACATGCATTCGAAGAAACAGGAGTTTCGCCGGGAGTGAGGAGGTTTTAGGGATGGAGAGTCGAAATATATACGGTCTCTGGACTTACGTCAGACACAGGATGAGAAACAGACTTTAGGAGGGGGAGGGGGGGCGGAGTTATGTGTAGAAATCCAATATTTCTACCCCCTCTCCCCCCCCCCCCGCCCTCGCCCATCACGAAATTCTTGTTTGAAGGGCCTCAGGCAATCATCTGCGTTAACCCAGTCAAATCGAGTCTTCACAGCGGTTTGCCTAAGCCAGTTTGCACCGGTAAACGAGTACAGACTACCATGCTGTCGTGTAGTGTTTTCGGAGTTATTTTCTACTTTATCATGTTTATGTTGTGAGGACAGTCGGTAGATCTACCTGTTTTATACCAGTGCAGTCATCTTCATACACCAGACGTCATCTTCGTTTACACTTCGGGACCACCCAAAGCATTAAAAACTCGAGGTGTACATTTCGTCTACAAATCAGAGACGAGCCAATCAGAACATACATAGCCACTGAGTGCATGGGCTGACGTATTTTTGCCAGAGTGTTACGTCATTCCTCCTATTCTTGGCAGCATGAGTTTGATTGTACATAGATGGCTAGTCACACATGTCAAGTTAATCATATCATAGTTAGTTATATCGTCGCTATAGTGCAGAAATAATGCTGAACGCGACGTTAAACCTAACTCACTCACTCATGACTGCCAGTCAATCATCCATTCATACGGCCCATTTCGAAATTCAAATGGATTTGAGGTCATTGTCGCTTAGCGTAAATTAATAGTCTTTTTGAACAGAGCCGGTGGGCCGATATATCAAGGTTTACATCTCGAAGTCGTCGGCCGATTCACATGTCGACAGCAGTCGCAGTTCAAATGCTTTGACAACCGACATCACCCACGCCGGGATAAAAGCTTTCGCGGTCTGTGATCATTTCTCGTACGCCGATTTCAACTGACAGTTTCCGTTAGGTGTCATTAGGAAACTCGTGAGGCGAGCTCGTGAGAGATGTTTCTGATTGGTTGAAACTCCGTACTGGTATTTTTATTAAAGAAGTCCGCGTGAATATCTAGCGATAAGTAAACAGACAGGCGCGAATGGTGGCAATAGGTATATGCGTATCATATATTTCATAACTGCCCAGTCTGGTGAACACTATAACTCAACGTTTCTCTCAAAGGTTACGTTACCTCGCGTGTCATTTTAAAACATCCGCTTAACATATTTTTTCCTCTTTCAAAATTTGTTATCTCCCTCGACAATGCCACGAGTTACCCCCTTGATTTGTGCTAGCCATATGTAGAAAGAAATAGTAAACGAAGATTTTTTAATATTCCATGTATCAGCGTGTGTCTTTGGCTTCGAATAAGGTACTTATTTGAAGAGAAAGAAAATGAGCGTCACTGGGCCTCTTCTCTTCAAGATGTTCGACCAGAAACAAAGTCCCTGTTTGCCTTACGCCCTATTTGAAAATATTCCCTTTTCGCCTTATGTCCTGTTTTGATAATATTTTTTATGTCCATGTTTAATTGATGTCGATGTCGAATTGTTAGCACACTATTGCAAAAGAAAAGATAAAGACATTAAACACTTAAGAAAACTGAGTGTTATTATCAACTTCTTTTCATGGTGTTATATGAAAATTGTCCTTTGCACAAGTTTATTTGGCGGGATAGTTTGCGGCAGGCTACTTGCCCACCTATTGGAAAAGTCATGGGGCATCCTCTTCGCTGCAAAATTGGTACGGCACGGGCTACAGACATTCGATGGCAAATGCCTGAAGCACTTAAATAGGGTTCTGCATGGTTACTAACCCATAGAATAATGAGTAATTATTGCAACCACAATGTTTAACAATTGCAATTATTGCTATCGTACACGGACAGCATATATATTATTTCATATAGGTGCGACTGGTGTGGCACTAGATGTCCAGTGATATACAACACCGTGTGGCAAGATGAACAGGGATGTAAGATAATTCGACCGAAGAATGTGAAGACAGCTGTTTGCCCGTAAGTAATATTCTCACATATTCGGAGTCTGTAAGTCTCGCGGAAACACGGACCACAGGCGCATTCAGTTTGCATGAATAATGATTGGCATAAGAAGCGTTATTCAGCACACGCAAGCGATGGACAATTCATGCAGTAACTATCTAATTGATATAAATGGCTCTGTCGAACTTGTATATAGCACCGAATATAGCCCTTTCCGGAAAGTGTATGATCTCCTCATGAATAACTGCCACTCTTTAAGATTAGAGGTATTGGAAGCTGCTTCCGGGAATTAGTTTATTCACTTTTACCAAAGGCACCCGCAATTATTGTGAATAATATATTGATCAACTATTCAAGAATATTTGTTTGAAAAACTATATTGTTTATATTTTCTACATGAACCAAAAGAGCTTGTATACGTATACAATATAAAAATAATTTTATTGAAAAACAGACTATTTAAGTACTAAAACTAATTGTGAGGACCTTTGGTACCTACCGGAAGTTCTCTAGCCCAATACATCCCTGGTGGAACAAGGGAGATAAAACATTTTCCGAATTGGGCTACAGTTTCCGCTTTGGTTCAGCGCACGGGAGATGTATTTTAGGATGTAACCAAAATTCTTCATTCAACTTTCCAAATGTTTATATATATAGCTACCTCATTTGAACACTTGCCTGGTTAGTTTGATTAAACATTTCAGCAAGAAGAAGTGCAAGTACGGGTGCAAGTACCGTCGATGTCGACGTTCCTATCCAACCAAAGTCAAGGTTCAAGTATCGTGCTACGGATACAAGAAATGTAAATGGATCACTGTCTACAGAAATTGTTGTTGCAAATAATCAGCTATATAAAACAGTCTGACTCCGATCATTGTTCGAAAGATTCAAGAAGTACAAGCCTGCGGCAATCCCGGTTGAATATTTCGAAGAATATTCGTCTCTAATGTATGCCAAATGAAAAATTACTTTAACGTACAAAAAGCCCTTTTGTGTTAAGCTACATGTAGTAAAGCTTAAAAATAAATTCTGCACAAAAAGCTGTGTTTCGTACAGATACACTCAGTTAAAAATGACGTTTGAAATTGGGCTTTCGTCTGTTTTGGCTTTTTTGTATACATTTTAGCCTGGATGTTTAATATATCTAAAATATCACACCTTGAACCAAACTAATATTTCCATGTAATATCACTGCAGGCATGCTGATTTTGAAAACATTAGAAATCGTTTTGTTTCAAGGTGTTATGCTTTATATGTATTAAAACATCCATGCTAAAATGTATATGAACAGACCAAAACAAAAATTTCAAACATCAATCGACGTTGTTGTCACTAGTAGTAAAACGTAAGTTTTGAATCTGAGCGTAAACAGTATCAAACTTGAGAATTTTCTCTATACCAAACACAGCTTTTTCTGCGAATTAAACAAAATAAATTTTTGGCTTTAGCCTATTAACTTAAAATGGGAGTTTCTCGTATGTTACCGTAACTAGTCCTATTACGAACAGATAACTGGTTCTATTATTAAACGAACTCAACTGGTGATAGGAAATAATTTATCAGGAATTCTAACTGAACATTATGGAAAAGGATCCGCTCGTTCTAATCTCCATTGAAATCAAGCGAGAGAGAATTTCTCCCATATCCGAATCCCCCCGAATCAGCTGAAGCTTCTATCCGATTGGTCACCGGAGATGATCGGGGTTATACGATTTTTGTCCAGACCAGTCGTCAGAATATGACAAGTTCCGAGACCAGACGATACTGGTATGTTGTCGAAGGAATGACTTTTGTTACAAAACATAACATATTTAATCTCTATCATACTTCAACTTACTCGAAAGTCTCTTTCAATCTTTCGATTCTACTACGTCATTGACCCCGTGAGATTTGAAAGCATGTGTGACCACACGAAAGAAAGGAATTAAAGATTGTTTTGTGAATTACAAAATCATGTATTGTATTCTGAATAAACCCTCACATTAAAAATTACAGTTTTCATTTTCTTATGAGAAGTTTTTTTGTCAAACTAGACCAAACCGCAGACAGTATATTCTGTATATACGCATGAAGGAAAAGGACACTTTAGCCAACAATTATCGACGCCAATTATGCACTAGATGTGTTCATCAATAGTATGTCATAATCTCCAGTCATTCATTCCGGCATGACTTCAATAGTCCATAGTTTTATCTCTCGCTTGACACTTGTTTTTTGTGTTGTTTTCTCTAAAGTTCGCAGGTTTGATACTTAAGTCACTCGGAACTCCATTTTTCTCTGCGACAGATGCTGATCATGATGTTGACCTGTGAGTCTTGTACCTACTAAAGTCTGTCTATTTTAATTAGTCGTCTAATTTGGAGTTTGCCAAAAACTCAGTAGTTAACTCTGCATAAATTTACTTTTCTGCATCGTGCAGAACAAACTGAATTCCACAAAATGACTACCATTACTCTGTGATATCGATAATATACGCTTGAAATAACTTTGCAATTCTCTTCATACAAAAATTCAGTACAGTTGTTTCATGTACTGTGCCTCAATTACATAGGAAGACGTCATAATGTATTCGTGTTCCACTGGCACAAAGGTCAACAATACCGAGCATGAGAAATAAGCGACACTCCCACGAGCAGCCCGTTATCATTTTATACGGCATCAGTGACCTGCATATCAGTGGGGATGAATACTTTATGACATCTCCCTATATATGAAGACGTCATAATGTATTCATACCCCACTGATACGCCACGTCCGCTGATGACGTCACGTCCACTCACCTGACCTCGGGTCTCATCCGGTCCGAGGCCACTTTTCTTCACGTGATTGACGGGTGAATGTAAAACTATTATTTTCCGGAAAATGCGGAAAAACGGACTTTACATCCAAAACTGCAGAAAACAAAACGATCAAGGGGATCTAGGTGGACTCTACTTGGCCCAAATGTGTCACAGAGAGTCTCATTTTCGCAACGTTCGGAATGTAGACTACGATGGGGGTGGTTTGGACGGGAAGTGATGTCTTTGTGTGCATACGGAGTGGAGGAGTGTTAGAGAAAGCGGTACAAGCCTATGTTTATGTATACTATGATTGTCTTTTTGAATTTGGTGCTAATACTGTTATATGGAATATGGAATAGGTCTTTGGATTATGGACGCGGATATTCTCTAATGGACGACGGCTGAATTATGAATGACGGACCAGACGCTTGTAATTTGGTGTTCACACAGGGGCGTGTTTGAATCATCTTCACATTTTCAAGCTAAATACTACACTAACGTTCCATCATTTACCTTGACTTATTGAATAGAGTAAACTGTTCAAACCGGGAAACGCATGTGATGTCATATAGCCAATCAAGATAGGAGCTTGCCAACACCGTGCAGCTAAGATTTTCTTTGATGTCTCCCCGTGTGATCTCCAAATATGGCAAGTGGTGGGTATATTGATGTTAATTTCCGTGGAAGAGCCAATCAAATTTGAATTCTAAAGAGGTCATACATTGCACTTCCCCTAATATGTACCACGGAATATTTATAGAGCTATTTATAGACCTGTATTATGATCAGATAATGTGTTACGTTCAGCCAAGGCAACACGTGTAGTGTTAGACTTGAGTGAGCGAAGATGGTTTGAATGAGATAGCAACCATCCTCGCTCTAAATGCGCCCCGTAGGCTGTCATCTTGAAGTTCACGGAATGTAAACTACAATTGGTGTGGATTTTACCCGGAAATGCCGTCAGTGTGCGCATCCCTGTTGAAGAGTAGTAGAAAAGATGGCATTTTAAGGTGGGCCAGGGATATTTGTGCGATTTAGGGGCCATTCTTGATTCCATTCGGCAGTGGAAACTGGTGTGGACTATGATGGGTATGGTATTAAGCAGAAATTACGTCACGGTGAGCATGCGCAGTGGAGAAGTTGTAGGTAGTAGCGAAAGAGAGCATTTCAGAGGTGCGCTGGGCAGTGTTGGAGCGATTTAGGGACCATTCTTAGTCCCAATGGGTCGTGCAGGGTGCCAAATTGAAGTCTCATGATCAGACTACCCCTGGCTGCTTTTCTTTTACCAGAAGTGACGTCATGATGCGCGTGTGCACTCAAGGAGGAGCAGAGAAAAGGGTAATTTGGAGCTACGCGGAGGCGTATTTCAATAATCTCGTCGTGTAGACTATTATTGTGGTAGCTTTGACCGGAAGTAAAATGGTGCGCATGCGCAGTCGAAAAATAGTACAGAAAGATAACATTTTAGAGGTGCGCAGGCATATGCTTGAGCGCTTTATCGACAACAGTTGTCTCAGAAATAGTGAGTGATTGATTGAGTGAGTGAGTGAGTAGGATTTAACGTCGTTTTCAACATTTTTTCCAGTCATATCACAACGGTACCTACATGTGCCGGAGTACTGGAATGTCTACAGTTCTTATTATCCTGGACACTGTTCAACCCAGCCAGCACAGCACCCTATACTTCGAATAGAGAAACTAGGATCAAACCCATACACAATGGAACAGGTTTAGATCTGATTGAAATGGTTCGAATCAATATGAACGTTAATTATTGGTGCTAACGTCGTAACGTGGTACCGCCCTCAACAACTGCCATAACGCATCCAACAGCCTCTTCACGCGGTGGCGATTTAACTCGTTAACGCAGTGACGCTCTTCCAAGTTACGCTTGGTCTACATGATAGACCCATGCATGGGATCGCCATTCATTTCAAGCGGCAGCTCTCGTGCTGTTTAAAGTAACGCGAAATCTGCTTATCTCTTATATCGGCGCATTTGGGTGTAAGCCTGTTTCAAGGTATCCTACCAGGCGCCCTCGATCGACGCAGTGTGACCATTGACCCCTCATAGAAGTGACTCACCCACCTGGTGGTGTCGCCGTTAAGGTTGAATTTGTATGTGGCGTCTTCAGCGGAAGTGACATCACCAGAAGTGGCGTCATGATGCGCATGTGCAGTCGCGAAGTAGTAGCGAAAGAGGGTAATTTAGGGCTACGCAGACGCGTATTTCGATGATCTCGTCGTTTAGACCATTATTGTGGTAGTTTTGACCGGAAATAATATGGTGAGCATGCGCAGCCCAGAAGTAGTACAGAAACATGGCAGTATAGAGGTGCTCAGGCATGTGTTTGAGCGCTTTATCAACAACTGTTGTCCTAGGAATAGTGAGCGATTGATTGAGAGAGTGAGTGAGTGGGATTTAACGTCGTTTTCAACATTTTTCCAGTCATATCACGACGGAACCTACATGTGCCGGGATCCTAGCGGCATATTTGGTCTACAGTTCCAGTTATCCTGGACACTGATACGCCCAGTCATCGCAGCACCCTATACTTCTAATAGAAACACTAGGACCAAATCCATACACAATGGAACCGGTTTAGACCTGTTTGAAATAGTTCGAATCGCTATGAACGCTAATTATTGGAGCCAACGTCGTAACGTGGTAATGCCCTCAACAACGGCCATAACGCATCCAACTCGTCTTCCCGCAGTGACGATTTAACTTGTAAACTCAGTGACGCTCTTCCAAGTTACGCTTGGTCATGATAGACCTATGCATGGGATCGCCATTCATTTCAAGCGGCAGCAGGCTATGTTGTTCATAATAACGCGAAAGCTGTGACGTCATGGCACATGGCCCATGGTGCTCCCTTCCGCTTAAAATTTATAGGGTTCAGGTGGCACCATGCGCCATGATGATACTTCCGTCGATGTCATCTCTTCCGATGATGGCGCCACTTGCATTGTAGGTTGAAAGGAACCGTGTCTGAGTGTTTCCATGTCATATTAATCCTTTATGCCTACCGTTAGCTAATTTACAAAAAAAAAGTGTCGTGGGTAAATATGTTATGCGTGGTCTCGCGCGATTTTCAAACATAACGCTACCCATAACCCCATTTCTCTGGGCAAAGAACACGATAGGATTTCCATTCAGAAACAGAAAGTTAGCCCCTTCATCTGACTTATCACAGGAAATATCTAGCTGAAGTACTCCAAAATATGTATTTGGATCGCAGACATTAACAAGCCGCCAAAATTTATTTTATGATGGCATCACAGTGATGTCATAATTTCTTGAAGTCTTGTCTCAAGACGTCCACCATATACGGTACCTGTCTCATTGGTGAAATAAATGATTTCCTCCCTGGGAAATAATAAGACAACTGGACCAAGAGGTAAACGGAGGAAGTGCAACATTTAATATCGGCGATGACGGGTCAGACCCCTTTCCCAACCCACTTCTCGTTTTTTTTCTCTCATTTATACCAGACAGTAGTTTTCAGATTTTTCTGGGTTTCCCTCAATGCGGTGAGTCGAATAGTAGTAGCAAATATAAGTTTAGCATTCTCACGATGTACGTTTCATAGTAGCATGGACGGGGGTCGGTACAGTTTTATTGTATAGATAGGTATATTGAGGTGACATATAAGAGTAAATTATACACACATTTCAGAAAGATCATCTGGACATCATTTATAATTTCTCTATAATTGTTCTAGTAGAAGGTACCCATAATATGCCGCCAGGAACTTTGACAAACTAATAATTGTGCATTGTTAATCGCCCGAGATAGTATTATGCACTTAATTTATCACTGGTATACACTATTGTGTTGACTAAACTGTGGGAAAGTTTATTAATTTTAGGGCGCGGGCTTCGCCCTTGCCCTAAAGTCCTGTATGTAATATGTAACCCGATACACCAAGTTAAAGCTTGCTCTTCCAACTGTGCCAGTCCAAGGACCTCGCGCTGGCAGTTAGTAGATGTCACGTAACATGAGAGCGGTGAGAGGCTAATTGAATTGTGTAACGATCCCCACCACCCATTTAATTGTCATGGATGTTGGGGGCCTGCATTGCATCAAGAGATAAAAATGTGATTGTATTGTCATGGATGTAGGGGGCTTACACGTCATCAGGTTACAGGACAATCTCTCTCTCTTGAAGGAATCCGAACTCATTAGCTACTGACGACTCGGCGGTTTACCCGCTACAAACGCCATAATAGGCAATTTTTCGAAAATACTCACCACTTGCAATATTTGTGGGGAGAAAATATTCGAGTCAACAGAGGCTAATGTTCCCATGGCGCTGGTTTCGTCGTTGTTTTTGATGAGTCGCCAGTGTTTAGCGGTCTGCTTTGAAAGTTAAATATAGACTTGTGTGAAAGGTAACTAAAATGATATAGAATCGAATTATCTTACTTGTTTGTGGCAAACGACGTGGGCAAATAGATCCCGTCGGGTATTTCCTCAAGAACGACACCAAGAGAATGGTTCGACACTGAAGCCTTGATTATTCATCATGTTCATGGAACAAAACGCTTCGAAAGAGCCACGGTTAACCTGTCACGCTTTTATTGGTGTGATTTTGGATATAATTGACATTTATTCGCTAGGAATGAGCAAAGAAGTTTTTCATTTATTCATACATACTTGCAGAAAGACAACACAATAACAGAAAAAAACTTGATAAAATAATAGTCGTACAAATTTAAATAAAATCTTACTAAAATATATCACAGCGGAATAGGCCACTGGCATTATAAAAAAATATACGTCCATTCACATCCGAAAACACCATAAACATAGAAACTCTTATCACACGGTGTGAGAAATAATATAGAGAAATCCAATGAATGGCTCGATTTTCTTCAAAGATTCTTTAACAATCCAATGAAGATATCACGTTTCCATTTGAAAATACTGTTAGTTATATAGTAGAAGAAGTAGTTGTTTCTGTTTTAGGTTATTTAAGGATCCAGTAACCCTAATAATTCGAAAATCTGGGGGTTTTTTTATCGCCTACTATAAAAATGCGTAATTATCCCTATAGGTTGATGAAAATGAAACGGCAAGAACATATTCCCGTATACCAAAAATTAGTTCCGAATGAGCTGCCAGGCAAAATGTCTGGATATACCTGCTTGAGATTGGATAAGTCGGCGATCACTACAGGTGAATCAAGCATGTCAGTTAACACACGAACAAATAATTAACAAACTTTAGGCTGTTTAACAAATAATATTGCAAATGTAGTAAGATTTAGACTGTGTTTTAAGTCACTTAACTTGATTAATGAAATTATCGGTCATGAATCGAAGACAATCGCTTCTTGGCAGTTTTTGCTTGTTTTCACCGATTGCCCTTCTAAAACATCTAATGCTACATGTATTTGTCGGAAAGACGTGGAAATTGAACACTCTATATATGCAGAACTTAATTGGCGTGTCTGATGTTCATCTAATATTGCCTATGTTCTGAAAGATATGCATGATTTATTTGAAGAGGGTCGCATTTTTAGAGTTTTTGATGTTTACTCTTAGGAGTACTGGATCCTTTACAGCACACCAAAAAATAAGGTGACAAAAATCTCAGTCTCCACAAACATGGTTCGATGTGCGCACTATTGTAGAATGTAACTGAAAATAGTTCCTAGCGTGAAAATGACAATTTAGCCATATAATGACGGCTCTTGGAACGTCTGGCGCGTTTCGTGGGCATTTCAACAGTTCTTTCTACTTTAGAGATATCTCTGTGAAATTGTGGCGAAGCTCTTACAAGCCACTCTTTACCGTTACATCTCTACCGGTGAGTATCGGTGTGGAGGCTAAGAATGTCCGGTGGCTACGAGTGTCCGGCCCCAACGTTCTAACCCAGCTAGGACATTTTTCTCCACATTGGGGACAAGTGTCTGTCATTGGTTGGGTATAGAAAAGGATACGAAATGGGACACTAATCACTAGGACATTCTTATACATCACACCGGTATCAGTTGATCAGGTACCGGTATTACTTTCCAGTTATACCGAACTAATAAAGCAGATATCATACAATGCATGGCTTGAAAACATCAACTGATTCCTGTTGCATCATTGTTCTGACTTGCCAGAAATTCTGAATAAGTTGGTGGGGGCTGGGCTATGCATGCAGCGTATGGCGGTGGAAGTTCAACATCGAGTCTGTTCTCATCCGGTGTGGATACCCCGTTCGTTGCCGGAACTGAATTGCTTAAAACGGGGGCACCACTGTGATTCACATGTCTTGAGTCTACATTTCTTCTTTCGCGATCAGTTCTATTCTGGGAAACCAATGCATTGCCATTGGTTAAGGATACGGAATGTCTATCTCCAGGGAGATGACTCGATTCAGCAGTAGCGAGATTCACTTGTGGAGGCTGTTCCGAAGCGGTATCCCTTGGCTCTGTAAAAAACCATGGATGTGTTATCATGGGTCGTAAGGTAAAACATGTCTATTTAGTCTTCAGAGCTCCCCCATAATACGTTGCGTGCTGTACAGGTTTCGCTGGGTTCATTTGGTTCAGATGACGACAAAAATATAAAGACCATGTCAGCATATAAGTGCTCTGAGGATTTATGCCAAAGAGTATGCGAGAACATAGAAATAGTAACAAGCGCTGATTTGACACATCAGCAAATGATCTGCAAATCTCGGAAATACGAATCTATTCCGTCATTCAGTATTCAACCGTCATCCATCAAAGAATTTGCGCGTCTGGGCTATATGTATCAGTGATACATGGATCTTTAATTGTTAAAGTATACCAGCGGTATGACATAATATAAAATATAGTACTAGCATGTATTTTAACGATCATATGCGAAAATTAGGGGCGAGTTGTAGTTCTCCATTCCAATCGAACTAGTCGAGCTGGACGCACACTGGGATCAGCTAGCCCGATTACACTTGACTGAGACGTAGCGCCGTGCATCCGGATGAAAATAACATTTTAAAAGGAGCTTTATCCAAAGTTCAACGGCTTGGCATTCTCCCGTTGTCAGAGTTTGTAACCTTATGAACTGTCAGCATATCTGATAGTAGGAGATATTCAATTTGATGCCGTGAAGAATGCAGATTAGCGAACTGTCAAGAATTTATCAAACGAGATACTCAGCACTGATATCTTAATGTCGGAGAAGGGCAATTTTGTCAAGAACTTTTCTCCAAAAACAAGCGATTTGAAGTTTTACCCGAATTTAGTATGGGGTTGCACAAATGTTGGACATTCTTGTATAGTACGGCCATCGTTTGCATATGTCATCAATTGTGCTGTATCTACAAAAACAGAGTATACGACAGGGCATATCAGAAGTTCACAGAGAACATCTTTAAAACCTCATCCTCTTGTACTGTCAAGTTAATGGGCACGGTGCTGAGCTTATCAATAACTGTTGATACAGGCGTATTGAGCAGGGCCGCGGATTGTTGCAAATGTAAAGCTTAATGTTTTGAGTACCTGTGTATCGTTTTTCTGCGTGATACAGTAGCCCAAAAAATCTGTCCGTTGGTACCGAGAAAAAAATGTGTTTAATTATGAACAAGTGCTGAAATATGAACATGATTTTAAACAGTGGTGTTCAAATTGGTATAGGCCTACATATTGGACATGCGTGGTTATTCGAAAACTTAGTGTGCAACACTTATTGAACGCATGACGCGTAATGGTGTATGATTGTGCCTAAAAGTGTTCATATATACATACATCACATTTGAACACATATAGCTAGTTGTGATACATTTATATTTTATTTCATACTTTCTTCAACAATGGTGACGTTTTCAATTTCGATAACATTTTAGTGTTTTACTTAAACACATTTTCATGTTTTATTTGGAGTTTTCAGATTTGAACACTAGTTTAAAATATTTGTGACAGCGTACTGGCATGTCTGGACAGTATCCCTATTTGTGATGGATTCATTGCTTACCTTGCATCAATGAATGGCGAACGAGTTCGTTATTCTCGAGGTCATTCGATGCTCCTTGGCGATATGACGATCTTCGGGCAGATCGCCGTCGCTTCAGGTAGCGAATTCCAGATCTCAAGGCTGGCACAATAAATATCATCGCACATGCAATGATTAACAGTACCGTTACGTAATCCGGGATATCCTTTAATATTGTCTTTTGTCCGTTGCTAACTATCCCAGATGAGGCTTGACTCCCTGATCCTATTGCGGCTAAAAATGTAATTAAAAACAATAGGCATTTGAAATGAACACGAACTCGTGCTTGTTTGATTCGAAGCTAAGGCCCCCACAGACTGATAATTCATTAATTATATATTCTAGAAAGATAAATAAATAAATATCAAGTATAGTTTACACCCGATAATGAATACAGGGCGAGTAAAAAATTGTCCACCTGTGTTTTTTTTATTATTTATTCATCTGATATAATTTATTGTGTAAATGAATACAACACAACGGAAGGTACTCCCTCTCTGTACTAAATTCACTCATTGTATGATTTATTTATTGACAAAAATATACATATAATGTGTATATATCAATGACGCTTATGGATAGAAAGTGCATTCTACATAACGTGGAAATGCATAAAAACGGACACAGGAATGAGACAGGAATGTTTAGCTGTATCTCTGTTATATATTATATTATATTATATTATATTCATATACACAATAAATTATAACTTCATAAATAAACAAAACTATAGGTGGACATTTTGTTTGACACACCTTGTATACCCTATTATAGTTCCCTGTTACTGTAATAAGGTATACGCATCGTCCGGTACATACTACATAGTGTTTTAGTTTTCAGAGAATGTAATTAATAAATCATCGGTCTGCCAGAGTCTTGGGTTAAAATCAAGAAATATCCAATCCACTTGGAATAGAGGCACTAAACTCAGACTGTTATCAATCAGATATATACATATATTGTTATTGTGTGTAACACCTTCACCTGTGGGTTCCCGGGTGTAAAAAGGAGTGGAACCCTACCCGTGGGGATATCGGATTTGAAAAAGAATAGGACCCAACGTCGTAATATGACTGAAATATAGTTGAAAGAGACGTTATCCAGTATTCACTCATTCACCCGCTCACTCATTCTTGTGTAATTACAACACATATAAGGGAAGTGGGAAGAGGAGCCGACATACTGACAGAGCCACATGACTTCACAGTACAGTCTTCTGGTTAACCTATTCTAAAGCACATACCAAGAATCTAACGAATCGTGATATGTGTTGTATCTCAGGTACGCTTTTATTGTACCTGTTCATGTGGCAACTTGGAGGACATGAGTACACAGCCCCGAGCACCGGCATAAGCGGTAGATGGAAATGCTCTGACAGCTCGTATACTGGTAATTGGTGCATGAGCTCTGTCGCTGTGATAATTCGTACACTGTGGATTGGTGAGCTGTATCGATGTCAGATGAAAATGACGGCATGTAACACAAAAGACTAGTCTGTAAGGCCCGATCTCGATCCAGCATCAACTTCCCACAATGCAAACATATATCAAAGACCAATAGGTCTATACAGGGGGCGGGCTTCGGGGACGAAACGTCCAGTAGCAGAATCTCGCCATATACAGGTAAAAATTACAACACATATAAGGAAAGTGAGAAATGTTGCGGACATACTGACAGAGCCACATGATTTTAAAGTACAGTCTTCTGGTTAACCTATTCTAAAGCACATACCATGAATCTAACGATTCGTGACATGTGTTGTATCTCAGATACGCTTTTATTATATGTGACATGACCACACGGCCTCTAGCACCAGCATAATCGGTATTAGATACAAATCTAGAGCTATGATGGAAATGCTGTGACAACTCGTATATTGGTATATGGTGAGCTGTGTTGCTGTGACAACTCGTACACTGCGAATTGGTGAGCTGTATCGTGGTCAGATGAAAATGACAGCATTTAACACAAAAGACTAGTCCGTAGGCCCGATGTCGACTCAACACCTATTTCAGAATATTTCTAGTTATGAGGATTGAGTTTTTCCTGAGTTTTATCATTGTTCATTCTGTTAATCTATTTGTTCATCCAGAATCTCGACGAAGGTTACAAAGTTCATTTTAAGAACAGCAAATTGTATAGCTAGAGGAGGAAGGTTTAGCTTTCCCGCAATCGCTTGTTTAGAGAAGGCTTCAAGACCTTGTTATAAAGTCGTGCCCCAGAAAGATGTTCAACCAATCATATGCCTGGGAACCGCTGCCGGACGGGATACTGCCCTGTTCCTTGTAGATGAGCTAAAGCAGAACACTCAAGCTATCCATTTCCGGAAGATGTGCGCATACGTGGACTTCGATGTCAAGCTTGTCGCCGGCACCCATTTGGAATCAGAACGAAGTTAATCACTTCCGGGTCGGAGCCTCTCGAATTACATTGTTTAAAAATTCGAGAGCAGATCTTTGTGTATTTTATAAGCTTTGATTTTTCAGCGTTTCTGAGATGAGACTTCAAACTGCACTTCCTGGTGTTGATTGGGGCACTTTGGGGAAAACATGGTGGAAGGAGACAAGATCAATGAGGGGTGAGAAGGCACCCTGTTCAATAATTGAATAACATTCGGTAACACCGGTCAGCTGTCAAGGGCGGGAAGTTGAAATTCCCATAGTCAACATCCGTACGTTAAGACGTTTACAGTTAATGTACCACAAAGTGAATATTGCCATGCCAAGTGGATTTATATGCATCGGGAGTATTCTGGATTTTTGATGACTTTTTATGCTAGTACATAAAAAGTAACGAATTATTAGTGGACTGATGCCATTTAGTTTATACTAGAGGTCACCGAAAGTACACTCTTAACCCATTAAATATATTCGATACTAGATATAAATATATTAGATTAGTGGTCATCTCAGACGGTATATCTACCGTGATCTACATTATATGTTAACGTCATTCGTATGACGCAGGTCTTAGTAGTTCTATTTTAAATTAAATTTGCCGCAATTTTTTGGTCTATTCCCCTATAAAATTGTTCAAAAATAGTTGATATATCTCCAGTTCCAAGTCATTTATTTTTCTCACAACCACGATAACGTTGATATGTCTATCATGAAGTTGTGGTACCATAATAAAATTTCTTAAATTCTGAACAAAATCCTCATTCGTGAACACAACCTTGATGGTTTCGCAAAGAGCGTTACAGTTTGAAAATTATCTGATTTTATCCAAAATAATTCTCAAACAAACACGCGTCAGGCTCTCTGACATGCTGGGTGGATTAGCTTCGAACTGTGACGCACCGACGCCCCGCTGACGATTTAAACTCAAGTCAGCCATATTCTATCCATTTACGACCATGACACTTTACCTTCCTCCAAGAAAATTACGCACCGACTTCAATGTGTTTAGGTGCATATGTAACAGTAGAACATGATACAACAAGTTTTAGCCCAGGGCATTGAACCTGCGATGGTATGGATTCCAAAACATAAACATATTCTCCAAGAGAAAATGGCTGGATCGGTCTGGAATTAATAGCAAAACCAACCAACAATGCCCTTTTGTAAGTGACTGTGTCTAGGGGTATTCGTTGGATAAACCACAATATCTCCAACTTGTGCATGTTTTTCTCGATGGAGAGTTCAACTTCCAGTCACGCATGCGCAATTAACATACAGTGAACTATTACATATGACTGGGCTTTGAATTTTCCAAATTTCAAAACTCAGCTACCTCACCTTATACTTATCCTACCAATAGTATCCATGTATATTAAACGTTCGCACTGGTATGGCGATTGGAATGGGACGGTTATGCTAAACCCTTCTCTCTATAGATTAATCTCTCACTTTGTCATACATGGTTGATGATTTTTTTACAATTAATCACGTGATAATACATGGTGGTCACATAATTTGGTTCTCATCCGTCGATTCTTTGAAACTGTACCGGATTGCCTCCCGAATCTACACCGTGAACTTTCGCGCTCTCCAGCCCGTTACTCCATATTTTGACCGTTACTTTAGATTATGAACTTTACTCCGTATTTTGACCGTTACTCCATATTTGGGCGTTACACCATATTTTGACCATTACTCGAGGTTTTGACCCTGATCCTGATGCTGTCTCCGGTCCTGATCTAAAAGCTGTGGCTTGAAGCGCCCAGTTGTTCACTACTTGTCTGTCCGTCTGTTGACATTTGCTGTTCGTGCTGGCGGTATCACCAGTTCCAACATATAATCACATGTATGCAATGCCTCCAATTTGATACATGACCCGTAGCTGGACATCACCCCTCCTGTTACTTGCTTTCATGTACCTCTAACTAAACGCTTTTAGTGCATTCAAAATATCTGCTTGTGGGACCATGTGACTTGTTTTCAACTACGCCGATCCATGTTTTCCCCATCATCGGTTGGTATTGCGTGAGTGGGTGAGTGAGTGAATAGGATTTAACGTCGCTTTCAAAAATATTTCAGCTATATCGCGACGAACCAACTAAGCACCACCCAGCCAAGTTGCATTCCTGCTACTTCAAAGAAGAAAACTTCGAAGCAACATGGAACCAGACACCCGCCATCCACCCTATAAAACACCGAGGACAGCAAACAAGACACAGGCAGGACGCTTACATGGTGCAATAAAGACGATATTACAGTGCTAGACATCACATTATCAAGTTCCTGTTGCTTCTTAGAAAAATGCATTTAATAAAGAGGAACCCGTGCTCACCTAACCACCTGCGGGGTGGTATTGCTTACCTTTTCGACCGTCTGCACTTATTTCAAAGTATACTTTAAAATATGGAACCCTATCCCTATAGTTGTTCTTCCTTGATACAGTAACACGTATGAAGCGGTCAGTTTTCTGCTTCTGGTATTCTGGACTACTGCGATGGTTGAACAGACGCTGAAAAGGAACATTCGCAGTTGGTCATTATTCTTTGATACACACTGGCACATGACAAAATACAAGCGTGTTATCCGTCATTCAATATTCAGCCGTCGCCAATTAAAGAATTTCAGCATCCATAATCCAAAGACCTAATTCGTATGATAGCTTTAGCACCAACTTAAAAGAATAAATCATACATACATAATACTAGCTAGATATTTTTAGTCATTTAGAAAGCGATCGTATAACAGTATTTTCGTTATTTTGAGATTACGCTTTATCCTAATGTAACACAGATTCTAGTGCAAAAAAACGGTCGAGTCCCGGGCAGGATCCGAGTTGACCGAGTGGTTTAGATCGCCGACACATAGTGCTGAAGGTCAGGTGTCTTATATTCTGGGGGTCGCCGGGTCCAATCCTGGTGCTATACTAAGACAGTGTAATCCCAAAATAACGAAAATACTGTTATACGATCACTTTCTAAATGACAAAAATATCTTTCTATCTATTCAGCTATAAGAGCTGTGTCATTACGAACATCAGAGGGTACGGTATGTTCGCTTTCATGACCACCGGTCTGCTACGTCCTATTTTTTGTGGGAGGCCCGTTGGCCGAGATCGCCGACATATAGTGCTGACGATTAGGTGCCTTACTCTCGTGGTCGCTGGTTCGAATCCAGCTTGGGACTCGACCAATTTTCTACACTAGAATCTGTGCTATACTAAGATAGAGTAATCACAAATAACGAAAATTCTGTTACATAAAACTGGACTAGTTTCCTGCAAAACAGCGACCGATAGATTCTCTACCGTTCGTCCTTTTCTATATATTAAATGACGTCGAGCAAATGACCTCTCTCGTAATACACACAGCGTAATTAAAAACATCAATATTTGGCGGATAGCTTTGTCGTGAGAAGAACAAAAGCAGTGCCCCCAAATAATTTCGATACATTCGAAAATCAGTGTCCGAACATCGATCCCACCTATGAGATGCCGAAAACTATTCTCATTCCATGTATTTATCGCCCAAATTCAGAAAAAAAACTGCGCCGTCTGCCGCTTAGTACGTAGTTCCGGGAGGATGCGTTCCTCACAAGCAACCCATGGTCATTCAGCCAGGGGGTCAGTCGTTCGTGGTAACAGAATGCCACCAAGATACGAGAATACGCATCAACAATGATAGTAATAATAATAAGAACAAAACCTTTAGGATTAGTGTTCAGAGACGAGACGAGCGAACAAAATGAATAATTATACGGATTCTGTGATTAAAACGCTTGTGTCACATCATGGAATTAGTAGGCTACACTAAACTTTACTCTCACGTCTTCTCACCTTCTTGTCACATGTCAGTATGAACTCGTTTTGGTGTATCTTCAGAATACGAACTGAACAATTCATCTATGAACCAAACCAACCTATGAATTCCACTCTATATGGTGGCGTCATCCTCTAGTGGCTAGGTCATATCCCTTACTATATACGATACGGAACTTGAAGTTACGTGATAGATAGCCAATCAATACGTCATATTTTGGCCTGAATTAAAATTTAAGTTGATTGAAGCTATTTGACGTTTCATTTGCAAATATCTGTGACCCTGATAAACTTAGGGCAGTTCGGACGTATGCGTAGAAATAGAATTGCAAGGCTACATATTTCAGTTCAGCTGAGTAGTAGGAAAAGCGTATTTGGTTTATACTTGACGTTTGGTCCCGTGCGTGTGCGCAAGCACACAATAAATACCAGTAGGCAGGGTCAAAGAGCAGCACCGGTTGCGTGACTGGCCGTGACTTCACAACCTCCGCAAGTTTAAGAGTAAACCAAATACATTTCCCAATGAACAATTACAAAACGGTATACCCTAGTAGTATCGTCGCTATATAGCTGAAATATTGCTGAACGCGAGGTTAAACCTTAATTCTCTAACTCTCTCCTACCCTGTAGTAATATACCATGTAGTGGTATAACTAATCTTTTCAGGGGCATAGCAATGTCAAGTCTGAACAGGTGTGTGTTTGTGTGTGCGTGTGTGTGCACTCATACAAACATACTAGCCTTAAGAGGACTTTCGCCTGTAATTGTGCAACATTGTCATGATCGTCAACAACGTTGTTTAAGAAAGCTATTTTCGTAACATAGTAACACCCTTCTTTAACTTGTCGTTTCTTTCTGAGAAATTGCATATTGAAAAGGACATTCATAGTATCACCTTTTCAATATGAAATTTGCTCAAATTTATATGGAGAACCACCTAAGGCAAACTGTGTAAGAACTCTATGCAGCGCAGGGATGGGTGATACCCGGGAAATCCCCTTCACTGAGATGTCTGCTCGCCGTCGTCATGTTATGACCATGTTAATCTTAGTGGGATACTAGCGAGACACGGGAAGCTATACCGCTCGGACTAATGAACCAGTACTCTTAATTTGCATTGGTTCACTGGAAAACTTATTAAGTGGACAGGACCAAAATCTGAAGGCCAGGCGCATAAATAGACTCACTTTTCAAAGTCGGTAATCCACGTCAATCGAGAACAATGACAAGTTCCCACCACCAACGTCAATGCAAGAAGTCCCCCGAGAACTGAAACACCTATTAATACCGGCAGCGGAAGCAGGAGGACTCAGTTGTCATGTTTAACCAAGGTATTTCCAACAACACCTCCCCCCATTGCGTCACGCACCTGCCGCACCCCTAATATCCAACTCCCTGGTGAATATTCAATACCCTTAAACATGGTCCAGCGTGCAACATGATACGGTGTGTGACGAAGAAATGTGGCCTAGTGAATATTCAATAACCTTAAACATGGTCCAGCGTGCAACATGATACGGTGTGTTACGAAGTCGTGTACGAGGACAACACCTTCACACTCCCCGAGGACCATTACCATACACTCACAATATTCATCCACGGCTTTGACTGATCCCATCAAGAGAAGAACTTCAGGTAATAAAAGTTTCTTTCCGTGTACAAGAGGAAGCGCAATTTCAGGGTCATCCTCAAGCCCAATCTGGTCGTACTTTTCAGCAAGACGTTGAAGGCGCTGTGCCAATACAGCTACGGATTGTTCACCAATTCCGTTGGTACATATCGCTCAATCCATTCTGTTCCGGTAAGCCCTCCCTGAGTGGCTCGTAAGGATCGGTGGTGAGGTCGTCCTCCTTCGGTGGAGAGTGTTGATCTAGATCTAACGGTGCAGGCTGTCGGACCCATATATGGAATTCGTGATGCAGAATGACCCGGCTTCTGGGGTTCTACAGAGATAGTCCCGACTTTGAAAAGCGGGCCTATTCATGCGCCTATCCTCCAGATCATGTCCCGTCCACCCCAACTTTCCATGCATCACTTTTCCACTCGGTAAAAAATCTAGTGCAGAAAATACGGCGATCTGATTGGTACAATTTCTCTCTCACTGATTGGTCCATTAGACCGAGCTGGATCAATGTATTTCGCTAGAATCTCTCCAAACTTAACACGGTCGTGTATTCGGACAGCGAACACACAGTGAAAGAGATTTCCCGGGGATCCCCCTTCCAGGCTCTGCGTGGGGCCCACCATACTGCTCGGGCTTGTCATTCTTATGCCCTACTACATATTAGGTATATACCATAGTATAATAATACAAGGTATTATGGCATACGGTATTTTAATTGTTCATAGGGGAAACATATTTGGTTTATACACTGGTTACACATTCTCGGATTACTTCATCACGTGGAAACGAACTCGAGAAGATGCATATTCTGGGCTTTAACGTCAGCACATTGAAAGTCAACTGTCACATATTCTGCGATTAATGCATTGAACGTCTGCTGTCCCATCTCCTGGTATGAGTACATTAGCACCAATTATCACATATTCTGGCATTAGTACATCAACACCAATTATCACATATTCTGGCTTTAGTGCATTGAGCACCAATTTCATATATTCTGGCATTAGTACATTAGTACCAATTATCACATATTCTGGCTTTAGTACATTAACACCAATTATCACACATTCTGCCTTTAGTACATTAACACCAATTATCACATATCCTGGCTTTAGTACAGCAACATCAGTCGTCAGATATTCCGAGATAGTTCCGGGAGGCGAAACTGGACGGCGAAACATTTTCTGTTAATATTGCCGAACAAAATAACTCTCCCCAATTGTATAAATAAAATGGAGAGGTTTTCAAATAATACGACAAACAAAAATCTGTACTAAGTAACATACCCTGTTCACGTATGCGATGCTGTTCTGACTGACCTCCAAACGGATGTCGACATCGGGTGATGGCATGTCGAACTCTGTTATCATATACCACAGAGAACTGTACGTCTGTGCGGCTTCGAATACGATGTCACATTGAGTTGTGCCATAGGGGAGGCCATTCATTTCCAGCTCGCATGTATCGCCAGGATTCACAATTACTTTACCGGAACAGCTGTCAGAGATAGAAACTGTGGAAAAACAAAATCATCCTTGACCTTCAGCATAGATATATCATCCTCGCTAAATCCAGGGGTATCTCTTCCAAAATACCCCTGGTACACATGGAAATGAATTGTCTTCATAGAAAATGCAACTGTACATTTAACCCTATCATTAAAGTGGCATCCTATGTATATTGACCAACGAGATAACTGGTTCACGTTGTGAAAATGTGACATGGGCAGAACAATTAATTGAAACTAAACGGTGATTGAGAGGTTAGGTTGCGAGTTGACTGCTTTTTTTAAAGTTTGGTGTTAAGTTCCACTCTCCACAAACGGTAAAACGATGTCTGTCTCTGCCATGCTCTCAATTAGACACCTGAGCAAGTCCTAGAAACAGAACATTCAAAATAGATCGGAGACATAGACAGAATGGTCTCATCTAAGCATATGTCGATTTTCAGATTTACAAACTTTCACGTTGATACTCCAGCAAGATGAGGAGTTTGAGGTCCATACTTCACATAAGGACCACGGGACAGTCTGACAACAAATTATAGATATGGACATATATTCCTGAACAATCTGAATAGCACATAAAGAGATTGCTAAGTATTATCTAGCACAAACTTCGACTGGCTAATGCCGAAACTTTACAAACGCTAAGTCGCGCTTTCCATCGAGCGCTATGATTGGTTGGTTGTTGGAGAACTCTTCAGTAAGATCGTCTGTACCGAAAATTGAAAAAAGTTCACTGACATCAATATGGATCAGATTTTCACAGTATTAATCAAACCTTTCCAAGCAAATAAATAAGAACAGCTACTACATGACAATACTGGTCTAGCCTCTTGAGGTCTTATATTTTCTACCTTTCGTTTAATATTCATCTTCTTTTCACAATCAATACATACAAACGTCTAGCTTTAGTCCTTCCTTCTCTATTCAACCGTCATCCTTTAAATAATTTCCGCGACCATCATTTTAATTCATATAACATTAGCACAAAATAAAAAGGATAAATCATAGTATACATAAACTAGGCTAATTTCCTACAAGACAGAAGTGGTTAACAGTTTTCAATGATGCTGCAAGACATCGTGATGTTCCGAAAATATCAAATCCGTATCGATGATCAGTATTTTTAATTTCACATTATTTTAGTTGCAGAATCATTATCTGAAGAATGATGTATCTCAGTCATGTTATCTATAGAATGATGTATCTCAGTCATGTTATCTATAGAATGATGTATCTCAGTCATGTTATCTATAGAATGATGTATCTCAGTCACGTTATCTATAGAATGATGTATCTCAGTCACGTTATCTATAGAATGATGTATCTCAGTCACGTTATCTATAGAATGATGTATCTCAGTCACGTTATCTATAGAATGATGTATCTCAGTCACGTTATCTATAGAATGATGTATCTCAGTCACGTTATCTATAGAATGATGTATCTCAGTCACGTTATCTATAGAATGATGTATCTCAGTCACGTTATCTATAGAATGATGTATCTCAGTCACGTTATCTATAGAATGATGTATCTCAGTCACGTTATCTATAGAATGATGTATCTCAGTCACGTTATCTATAGAATGATGTATCTCAGTCATGTTATCTATAGAATGATGTATCTCAGTCATGTTATCTATAGAATGATGTATCTCAGTCACGCTTTGATTGTCCATGTTCATATGAACATCATGGCGATCTTGGAAGTACATGAGTTCATACGGCCCCTAGCCCCCAGGTTAAGAGGAATTTGACAAAAGCTACGAAACGTAACGCCAAAAATCTTGCACGCTTCGCTCGTAGATTGCTTTCAGCATGTGATATGTATCGCCGAATTTGAGAAACCGAGTTTTGATTCCTGGTGGTATAGCACTATTTTACATGTTTCTGCAATACTGTTTTTTTATTTGCACTGGTAATAATATTAGTTTTACTGACCTTTGCATCTCCCCAATACAACCTGGGCAACATTACAAAGAAGCCACAGACGATAAATCCAGTATTTGAACAGTCTCACTTGTACACCAAGACTACACGTCGGACGTATTTGTTTAGCTATTTGCATATTCTGTCAATCAAGAATGGTCGCTAACTGTCCGTCACGTCATTGACCTGATAATAAATGAAAATAAATAACATGTATTAGTAAATGTGAACAAGATATGTGTTGGGGTGGGATGGAGTGTAGTTGGGTGGGGGGAAGGGGGGGGGGGGAGAACTGTCGGATGGAAACGCTGAACTACGTGATAATGAATTTACCTCTGCATCTAGTCATCGATCGAGACAGAAAGATTGAAGCAAACCATAGATTTTTAGTCGTAACTCCGTAAACAGTGAAGAGTGGCTAAAAGGATAGAATTTCCGCCAAGAAAATCTGTTCGGCTTCTCTTTAATCAACTATCCATGTAATTGTTCCTGATTTGCAACTCGGGTAAGATATTTTCCGAAAGAGAAACATATACAAATGGACATTCATTCCTTTGACATGTGAGAGAGACACGTAAAAAAATATATAATACACTGACTACTCACCCCTCGCCTACCTCATCTCGTAGAAGAGGACTAAAATTAGTCTACACAGATGAATAACCTTATACGACCTTACTGACCTTTCGCCGCGAGAACAATATATTATTAATTATTATTTTATTATTAATTCGCCATTTTATTATTAATATATTATCACATAGGTAATTAATTCTTGGGATATGAAACAAACACTATCAAGGTGATCAGGCTGGGGAGAGCGAAGAATAATTAGATATAGAGCGCGTTATACTATGCATATCTTGAGAAAATTGTAGTCATTCTGTAGGTATCGGTTTGTTATACACGCAAAAACAAAGTAAAAACTAATATGAAGCCAGCCGTTGATTTTTTACCGGCTACAGTTTATTAAAAATTTAAATAAGAGAGGTGGCAAGGAGAATGGAAATGTGCCTTTCATAGGGCATCGCAACCTATGGCTGACGTAGCCCGAACATGAATTTCAAACGTTAACGCATTTACACAATGCTGTGGTACTACATTCACAGTCCTCCACACAGAGAGAATGGAGAGAGACAGATTCGAACCTGTCTGGGATGGGGAACAACCTATCATTGCGATTTCCTGAGGGTGAGAAGAACTACTACTAATCCTTACCTCTGCGTGTTTGGAGTGTCGTCCCTACTGAATACCAAATGTATCACAGCCCCTTAAAAAATGATCAATAAAAGTGACCTACATATATAAATGTAAATATATCAAGCCCGTACAATTGAGAAGATTCAGTCCATCTGTACCGCTATTCGATTGTTTTCTAAGTCGTATGTTTCTTATGATACAATCTGTATAATGAATACAGCAACCGTTATCAAACTGTAGTGGGTTGGCCGCTTCCCTAGCTTAAACGTTATGGTTATTGCGAAACCCATGTCCATAGTATGTCGTCACACACCTACATACAGGTATATTGACCTGTCTGTACATGTACTTGTCGTGGCCTTATTGTGGAGGAGTTGCTCGTAGAGGGTTACCTCCCTTTGTATTGAAAACCCAGTACGCTACATTATTCTTGCACAATTGAACGTCTATTTAAGGTTGTGTGCACACACTTCACAAAAGATCACCGAAAAAGGCTTGGGATTTTTTTTTGTTAAATTTAGATTGAAATTTCATATTGAAATTTGAGGCTTTTACGAATGAACGAATGAATACTTTATTCATCATATGGAGAATATATTCATAAATGGTAAATAAATCTATGGTAACTGTATAAATGTATATTATAATAATAAATTCTTGAAGCTAGGGATTGTAGATTCTCCCACCTGTGATTTTTGCCACGAAGTTAGGAAAGACTTACCTCATATACATGGGCTTTGTCCGGTTGTAAAGCCTATAGCCCCCTCGTATCAATGCATATGAAAAGCACATAAAACTTTTGTATAATACCGAAAAGTTTATTTTTGGAAGAATTGTAAATATCCGTAGTTAACCGTTGGACAGATTTTTCCAAATTTGTACGTGGGAATACGACCAGAAATCAATGGCTCTCAGAAAAGGATCAAAACGTACGTTACTCGTATTTTATTTGTCTTTGTATTTTTTGTGGTCTTTTATTTGTGTGTTCTTCCTCGTTTATGCTTAGGTTCAATTGTCTTGTGTTCTTCTGCATGATTATTTTTTGTGGCAAAATAGTTTTCTCAAAAAAGAAAAGAAAAAACAGCTCTCGTTTAACTTTACAATTGTCACTAGGCCTACAAGTGAATTTACAGTTGTTATGGGAACATAGGTTGGTGTGTTAAAAGTTAAGAATTCATCAAATACTAGCTGAATTGCAATTAAATTATTGATAAGCATTGTTGAAAATATAATGAGGAATGACATACATGTACCAACCATGCTGTATTATATGTCTTTGAGATCAATGATTATATTCGCCCTGCTTTCAAAACATAATAAGATAGTTTAGAAAGGTGGATAGTTCCATATTTTGAAAAGATCGTAACAAGCTACAGAGAGAGAGATAGAGATAGAGAGAGAAAACTAAGGTTTGACATCGCGTTCAGCAATATGTCTGCAGTATACCGACGACCAAACACAATTATTGCCAAACAAAAGTATGTCAGCAAGACAAGTTAGCAACCCAACTATCGAAAACTGATCAACACAACACATACAAAACCTGTACATACATTAAAATTTATACACCAGGCCTTTTTCTCTCAAATAACCGAAAATCGAACCTTCTTTCAATACCCGACTAAAAAAATCCTCTAAAATAGCTGCTCGGTAAGAAGTATCTCTTACGATCTTAAAATCTATCGATCAGAACAGGTTTCACTGTGAGATGGAATAAACATTGGGGCTGGTTCTTTTTTTTTTTAGCAAATGTTCGTGAGTTCATCGTTTATGGCCGATTCTACACCGCCTGACCTTGGCGTGGTCGAAACGTTTCTGGTTGCTCAGATGGGTGTAAGCTACAGAACTCCCCCAGTGTGTTATTATGCTCAGCATCCCGTATAGATTGAAACAGCGTTCTCACATAAGCACAGATACGGGGTCTGAAATCGCAAATCGGGTTCCCAACAGGATCAGCCTCATGATTCAGGGGTGCCTTTCAATAGCCTTCTAATCAGCTTCAGTATTTCATTTGTCAAGATGAGTAGGCAACCAACAAAACACAATATCAATCTGTTGATCAAATCCACGGTTATAAATTGTAGAATATTCAAAAGGGTGGGATGACATATTTCTCCCTTATAGTGGACCCAGTACCTTCTTTAGCTTACAAAAAAACTTTGGCTTCGGCAGCGAATATCGAACTTTTATCTGGTAGTCAAAAGGCTTTAGTTTTGGAACTAAAAATAGTACCACGTGCTACTCTGTCACGATCTTTAGAATCATCAGTATGAATAGCCTGGTGTGATCTATATTTTTCTCACAGTAAACCAAATTCTTCTGTGTAAACGACCTGGCTCGTGTCTGCCTTCTTATATTTTTGCAGTGTAATATCTATTTCTGGTTTGGCTACCTGCCATGGTGTAATAGGCAGGAGCTTGTTGGGTAAAAATTGACTAAGCGTAATACCAGCTGTCACAATATGTGTTTCATAGGAATTTCAAGAGGTGGAATAATGGAGGGTTTGGTTAAATACAAATCTACGTATTGAGGGTTGAAAACACAGTTATATGCCGGATTTGAGCGTTTAGATCGCAATTTTGTGATATATTGCAGTGACAGTTTAATTCTTCGAAGTTCTAAAGGAGATCTTTAGGTGATGTTCTGAACGCGTCGAGGCAAAGTCTTAGTTCTTGGTGGAGGGTAGGATCTAGCTTTACCAAGTTTGACTTGTTTGGACCGTTGTAAACAATAGAGCCATAATCAAGCTTAGAACGAATAAGTGATCGATATAAATGGAGACGTGTCTGCTGATCTCCCCGTCCGCAACACTTATAGCTGGCAACTACCTTCAACAAATCAAGAGCTTTTGTGCACTATCTTTCAAGCAATTTATATGCGATAAGAACGTTAATCGGTGATCAAACAATCTTCCTAAGAATTTGACTTCTTTTACTACCTTGATTACAGTTCCATCTGATGTAAGGACTGGATCTTTGTGCTGAAAATACTTTCTACAAAGTGTATATATTTCTCTTTGCTCTGGAGAACTTGAAACCATTTTCCAGACACCATTTCTGAATTATAGTTAGACAAAGTTGTAATTTTCTCTCAATATTTTGTATACTTTTTCTACCACACGATATGTTGGAATCATCTACAAAGAGTGAACCATCAATTGATTTATTCAAAACTGCAGGTAAACAGAGTAGTAGACAAAAATGCTACCTTGTGGGACACTCTGATCTTGATCGAAATGATCAGACATGGTTTTACCCAACCGAACTTGAAATTGTCTACCATTCAGAAATTTGGAAATAAAAGTTGGTGAACGGTCTTTTAATCCCATAGTTTGAAGGTCTTTTATTTCCAAGTAGTATCCTGGGCTTTTTGGTAAAAAAATAAATGGTCAATGGCACTTCTATTTTTACGAAAACCAGCTTGAATATCAGTAAGTTTCTTTTCAGTTTCAAGGTACCAAACAAGGCGATCGTTTATCATGCGTTCCATTGTTACAGCCAATCAGTAAAATTGGACGATAATCACCGGGGTCTGTATGGTTATGGCCAGGTTTTCGGACTGGCATAATAATGGCATTATGCCACGACGGTGGAAAGTCTTCTGTCACCCAAAGTCTGTTAAATATGAGCATTAGGGGTTCCAAAGAAGATTCCGGTAGATGTTATCAGGGCCTGCAGCAGAAACGTTTGCTTTCACGAGAGAAACCGGCAGTTCGTTCATTGAGAACATAGCATTATAGCCTTCACGGTTAGTGGAGGAAAATTTTATTTCATTATCTTCTCTTTTTTGGAAAATTTAAAATTTAGGTAAATCATTTCCTGACGATGAGTTTTTGGCAACTGTTTCCCCTAACTTGTTTGAATTTCCACTCTGTCAGTTATGTCAGCATCTCTTCCCACTACCCTTATATCATGTATATGAGTTGTAATTATTACCTGTATATGGCGAGATTCTGCTGGTGGAAGTTTCGTCCCCGAGGCCCGCCCCCTGTACAGACCTTTTGGTCTTTGATATATGTTGGCATTGTGGGAAGTTGATGTTGGATCGACATCGGGCCTCACAGGCTGTTTTGTGTTAAATGCCGTCATTTTCATCTGACGACGATACAGCCTACCAATCCTTGCCACAGCGACACAGCTCACCAATTACCAATATACGAGTTGTGAGAGCATTTCCATCATAGCTCTCTGGATTTGTATCTAATACAGCTTATGCCGGTGCTAGGGACCGTGTGGTCATGTCATCCAAGTTGCCACATGAATAGATACAATAAACGCGTACCTGGGATACAACACATATACCAGAAATCGTTAGATTCTTGGTAAGTGCTTTAGAATAGATTACCAGAAGACTATACTGTGAAGTCATGTGGCTCTGTCAGTACGTCGGCACCTCTTCCCACTTCCCTTATATGTGTTGTAATCGCCTGATTTCCACTGATGAATACTGGACTTGAAGCTTTTACCTTTAATTTTGTGAATCATGTTTTGTGAATCAAACTTTTGTTATATGGGTATGTATATTGATTTTAGAAACATAATTTGTCCAAAAATCAGGTGTGTTGTGTTTCATGGTTCTACGAGCTTTAGCCCTTGTAACTCTGAAATCTTTCCAATTTTCAGAATTAGGATGTCGGCGGAACCACCGTTCAGATTTCTTCCTACATTTCCTTGTATCGCTATAGTCATCGATAAACCATGGTTTTGTAATATGTGCAACTCCTGCGAATTTGGGTATGGTTTGATTGTGTTGTTTTGGGTAAACACTCAAATCAATTAATTGGCAAGCAGTGAACTGTAGGGGAGATTGGGGTACACTGGGACATTTTTCACATTTTTGCAAAAATCTCTGTTATTATTGCCCTGTAGTTTAGCCTTGTATACTCTCGTTATAACTTATACTTATGATGACATAGTCACACAAAAAAATCTGAAATATCTGTTATACTTTTCTCAAAAATTATGTTTTAAAAACGTAAAAAAATGTGTCCCACCTTGCCCCACTATGGGGTACTCTGGGACACCCACTGGGGTGCGATGGGACAATAAACAAAACACATTTTATAAGAAGTATATACTAACATGTTTCATAGGAGTTTAGAAGATTCAACAGCGGTGGTTAAGTTAGTTGCTGGTTTAGGCCCCTGCTTTAAAATATTTCCCAGGAGCCAAATTCGAGGAAAAAAATATTTTGTGTGATTGTCATCCCAACGAAAGCATTTGACTTTGAAAGTTTTAGTAAAACTCATTAAATCTGATAGGATTAGCAAATACAACCATCTAGGAAACAAAATAATGCACTTTGATGGCAGTTTAAGATGAAAGGAAATTTTACCATTTGATTATTATTGCCCCAGTGTGCCCCAGCAAAAGTGTCCCACTCTGCCCCACGTGCATGATATATTCCTTTTTATGACAAAAAACTAATACATACAGCTGAGATACTAAATCGAAAAATTAAAGTGTACCTTTGTCCATCCGCTCTCAGTAGTAATAAAACAGCAATGAAGTACTGCTGAAAACGTCTCATAACGAACTATCATCCTCAGTCCTAAAAAATTACTTGGACTGCTCAAAAACAGTTTTTGTGTCCCTAATTTTTTACCAATGATAGATTTGACTTGTAATCAATATAGAAGTTGTATGGGGGCGATAGCTTTCTGCTGGTTGTAATGTTATGTTCCTCTTGTCCCTAACAAAAGAGCTAGACGGCTTGTCCCACTGTGCCCCATGTCCCACTGTACCCCAATCTCCCTTATTCTGAGTGAATTTCATGCTGAGAAGTCTTATCTGATACAGGTATACAGGAGAACTGAAATTTACTCAGGTGTTGATTCCGCGGGAATTGTAACTGATCAAGATAACAGGTGCTTTAGAATAGGTTAACCAGAAGACTATTCTGTGAAGTTATGTGACGCAGTCAGTATGTCGGCACCTCTTCCCACTTCCCTTATATGTGTTGTAATTTTTTCCTGTATATGGCGAGATTCTGCTGGTGGACATTTTGTCCCCGAGGCCCGCCCCCTGTACAGACTTTTTGGTCTTTGATATATGTTGGCACTTGTGGGAAGTTGATGCTGGGTCGACATCGGGCATTACAGACTAGTCTTTTGTGTTAAATGCCGTCATTTACATCTGACGACGATACAGCTCACCAATCTCCAATGTACGAGTTGTCACAGCGAAACAGCTAACCAATTACCAGTATACGAGTTGTCAGAGCATTTCCATCATACCTCTCTAGATTTGTATCTAATACCGCTTATGCCGGTGCTAGGGGCCGTGTGGTCATATCATCCAAGTTGCCACATGAACAGGTACAATAAAAGCGTACCTGAGATACAACACATATCACGAATCGTTAGATTCTTGGTATGTGCTTTTAGAATAGATTAACCAGAAGACTTTTCTGTGAAGTCATGTGACGCAGTCAGTATGTCGGCACCTCTTCCCACTTCCCTTATATGTGTTGTAATGATTCAGCTCAGTTAATATAAGTTGGAAAGGGCTTGAACAAAATCTCCTTTCTTAATGAATTTTGTTCAGGTGTTAAGTACGGCGGGAATTGTGACTGGGCAATATACCAGGTGAGCTGTAACTCAGCTCAGCTGGTACAAGCTAGAAATGCCTTTAAAAGAAGGCCCTGGCACTATAAGCAATCATATTTTGAGAAAGTAACCATTCGAACAGTTGAGTAAGAATTTCTACGATCTAATTTTATTTAGATTGGATTCTTGAACATTGAAGCTAATTTGAAGCTTGTTTTGACATTTTGTGGTTTGGATGATTTGATTTCCTGGAGCAGTGATTCCGGAATATAGTTGATGCCTGGTTGTGCCTTTTTGAACTTAATTTAACCTACTGTGATCGGACATATCTGGTGTTTTGCCCCATCAAGTTGTGGTTTACTTGATAGCAGTGGTTTCCGTTCGTAACTGTGGACTGTCTATTGACATAGATGTTTTAAGTGTGCCAGTTAATGGCAACTCGCCCTCAGCGCCAACGGAAAAATCTGAATTACCGAACATTACATTTATTCGGTTTACCATCCGCTATGGCAGAAAAAGCTGCCAAAGAGAGCAATGAGCATGGCGGCGCACGCCCAAAGGACACATTCCCAGAAGACCCAGTATTGGTACAGGGGAACCTGCTTGGTACAACGCAAGGGAATCGTAGCACTCCAGCGGATGAATGTGATCTCCCTCCATCTGATTCGGACAGCGATGACGAGATGTTACACCTCCAGAAGATGTTGGAAGAAAACAAAAGAAAGGTAGCATCAGAAGCCAGGCGAATCAGGAAACAGGAGAAAGAGGCCAAAAAACAGATGTTGAAGCAAGAAATTCAGGAATCTGAGAATATCCTGCAGGAAATGAAAAGCAGAGGTAACATTTTATCTGATACTTCAACCAACCATAACAGTACACATCAAGGGACTGTGATTAAGACGGGAAGTACCAAAAATATGACCCCCCAAGAACTTAAAAACTGTGACCTCAAGGACTTAAGAGCTATGTCAGCTTTAAATGAGAGGGTTGACAGACAAATGTCGAAGTTAGGTTTAAGGGGCAATGACAATGACACTAGTACATGTAGTACTAGAAGTGACTCTTCATGGTCATCAGACAGTAGGTATTCCATCAAACGCAAAACAAAAAAGAAAAAATGTAAGTCTGGAATTGAGGCTAGGTCCTCTGATAAAGTCAGATTCCCCATGACATATGCGCATTCCATGCTGCAATATGAATATGTGGGTAAAAAAATTGGTTTCCGGGATTTAACTTTGCAGACAGTAGTTGCAGGGGAACTAGAAATCATATCCAGTGGAAACATTTCGAAAATCGAAAGAAATGGTAGGCTTTCCTTTCTAAAGAAAATAGTTTATTATCAAAGTATTTACGAATGGAGTGCCCTTTTAAATTGGTATGCAGCTTGGATCCGCCAAATAGAGCTTGGTCTAAATTACAAGCGTCTAATCCGTCATTCATAATCCAGCCGTCGTCCATTAGAGAATATCCGCGTCCATAATCCAAAGACCTATTTCATATTCCATATAACAGTATTAGCACCAAATTCAAAAGACAATCATAGTATACATAAACATAGGCTTGTTTCCTGCAAGAGAGAAGCGGTCAATAGTTTTCAATGATGCCGGCAAGACATCATGATGTTCCCAAAATATCAAATCCGTATCGCTGATCAGTATTCTTAATCCATAATATTCGTTATAGAGTCGTCATCTAAAAAATGATGTATCTCAGTCACGCTTTGATTGTGACTGTTCATATGAGTACCATGGGGATCTTGAAGTACATAGGTTCATACGGCCCCTAGCCCCGGGTTAAGCGGAATTAGACACAAGTTACGAAACGTAGCGCCATAGATCTTGCACGCTACGTTCGTATTTTGCTATCAGCATACGATATGTATCGCCAAATTTGAGAAACTTTGAGTGGAGGCGCTTGGTGGAATAGCCCCGTTTTATAAGTTTCTGCAACAATGTTTTGTGACGTTGATTAAAATCATCACATTTAACACAGGATCTAGCAAATGCTACTAAGCGAGATATGTATACGCCATATGCAGTCCCACTGGAATATTACTATCCAGAAAGGGATAGTTTACGATGTCGAAATTGTAATCATCTCTTTTGTCATAAAGTCGACGAGAGAATGCCCGCTTCATTTTTATAGAGGTAGAGATCTAAATAAGATGTGCCTGTAGGGCTATCTGTAGTTTCCTTCAAATCCAGTGAAGGTGGATATATATCCTTCACTGCGTCATTTATATAGCGATTATCCACAGCGAGAAGATCGTCTATATAGCGTTTGGTGAATGAGAAGGAACGGGCTTTGAATGGATCGGTTTTTTGAAAGCGCCTGCATATAGTCATATTCATAAGAGAACAGATACAGGTCAGCCAACAGGGGTGCACAATTAGTACCCATTGGAATACCTATATGTTGCTGATATATTGTGTTGCCAAATTTCACATAGATATTTTTAATGAGAAATTCAAGCAACTCTATAAACAATGAAACATCCCATGAATGATATCTCTTGTATGTAGTAGAGTTAAAGAATGCTTTATGGCTTCTGACATTAATATATCTACGATCAGTTTTCTTGAACACAGATACTATTAATGAACTTAGACGGTCAATAAGGTCCTGATGAGGGTTATAGTATAGAGAGTCGAGAAATCCCATGTGGATACATGTCTGTACGGTATGTGACCTTTAGCATCAAGTTCTTTCGTAAGACATTTTGAGTTTTTCAATATCCACATACATTCCACGCCAGAGTTCTTAGAAATAGTGGCGCAATACCTTTCCCAAAATGCTTTTACCTCCTGAAGGGCCCTCGTCAATAGGGTTGAAAGAAGCTTGGTGGTGCAGCTTCTAGAACCAGCTATGAATCTAGCTTTGTATGGTGATTTATGCATTTTGGGAGTCCAGTATATTTTTGGTATGTCGTTATGATTGGTTGGACATGGAATGACGATCCAGCTAGATTGGAGATTCCTTTGCTAGCCAAGCACATAAAGAGGGAAGGGGGTGATGGCACATTCAGAAACAGGAATACTGTTACCTTAGCAAAATCCAAAGGCAAAGAAGACCAAATTTGGTTTTGCTCCCTATATCAAAGGAACAAGTGTCACGAGTCCGCACCCCACTCAGCAACTATTAGGGGTCAAGTACGTCAAGTTGTACATATCTGCGCCACCTGCTGGCAAAAAGATAAAACTAAACGTGAGCATTCTGAGAGTGCATCGGTATGCTCACATCATAAACGGGGGGACAGTAAATGGCTAGCTGCCGTCTCGGACCTCGACCCATTGAGTGATATTTTTATACCTGCCTACCCAAAATCCTCCTTTGCAGCTCAATGTCCTTCCCATAGTGCAAAGCCTGAAAGTCCTGTCAACGGTGACAATTTTGGTACCGACACCGGAATAGACGGGGGGGGTAGGGTAGGAAGGGAGGCGTCATTACCTCAACTCACAAATGATATTTCATCTTGTCATGCATTGGGTCATACAGATATTGTGAGGTCATCATTGCCTAACATGAAATCCTTTTGTCACAAAAATAGAGACATATTGATTGATGACATCCACTTAGACACACACAAGGTCCCCAAATCTAATAATAGCTGGATAATGGCGGCTATTACTGCACATAATGAGGTTGAAAACTCTGGCATGTACAATTATCTTGGATGTAGAATCCCAGTCATGTCCAAACTCAATATTCCATTTTGGAGAGAGGAATTAGAGGCATATAGTGATAAGAAAATTTGTGATTTATTGGAATTTGGTTTCCCTATTGGTCATGAGGGAGAGGTGTCGAGAGATTGTCCTAAGGGTGCACTCCGGAGATTCTTTTATTCGGCATGGAATAGACTATGGGTCCGTTTTCCGGTCACCAGTTGTCGCAAAACCTTCAACCCAAATCACTTATATGTATATATTTTCTGAAAGAGCATGATGAAACTATTATTTTAAGATATAACACTGCTATGTTATAGAAAAATTTAGCTCGAACATTCTCCTCCATGCTTGCTTCATCTTTCCTAGAAACCCCCTTAAAAATGTCGAAAAATGGTCAAATTCGGCTCAATTTCCAGAAAAATCTGTAAGAGCGATTTCAATTAAACTTCTTACTCACGTTCCCTGGTCCGGTCTCAACTTAAAAAGGCAAACAAAAGTGGGTGTCAACCTGCCCGTTTTTTGTCAGATTTTCTTCCCGTAAATGAGTCCCGATTTTTAGGCACACCCAAGGGGCATAACTGAGGCAGGACAAACTTTACTCCATGATCCCGATCAGCGTGTAGACGAAGCCAGCACTCGATTTGTACGTACTCGTTTGCAGCGTTGATAATGCTGAATAGGATGCCATTATAGATATAAGCTATTAAGAAGACAAGAAGAATTATGATGTAGCAGAACAAGGGCAGTCTATCGTATTATGAAATTAGAGAGGGGCCATTACTACGAAACTGTGGAGGGCCACCTTAAGGGGCAGGATGTTTTTTACGAAATTAATTATTCACATGTATCGTAATCTCAGAGTGTTTGCGAGTATGGCGGTATACAACACTTGCCAGTTATACATATTATTTTGGGAAATCCGACCGATAACTTTCCCCCTACCCCATCTTTGTTTTGATCAATTTTGCCAATTCTAGCAGGATTTTCGAGAACAAAACTCAAAATTAACCTATTTCTTCTTAATAATGGTCATCCATTCGGCAATATGAAGGCCGTGGTTACTTTTCCGCTTTCCAATGATAGCAGAAACGCTGGAAAATGCAAATAAGAGATGTAACCAAGTCAAATTATTGGTAATTTTGCACTCAATTTTCTCCTAGAAACATGGGAAATACTTCAGAAACTTGAGAAATAATTTGTAAAACCATAATAATATACATCCATTCCATCCTTTATGGACTGTAAATGGGTTCTCTTGTAAAGAAAATTTACACTGGCAAATTTATATCATTCTGATAGGACCTCGTTCTGCCATAATATCCACCGAAATCTCAGTCCAGGGGGAGATAACTCCTGTATGGAATACAGTATGCAGTAACCTCAATTGTATACTAATGGACACACTGTGGATTATTTTAATCGAACTCCTGGTCTTCTTTCCACCTGCTTCCGAAAATAGCGCTTCAGGTGTAACTAGGCAGTCAAAATTAAACAATCTGGCGTAATGATACATCTCCGCTCCGTAACGGAGTCTACATTAAGATAATGCATAGACTCCACTATTATGCCTTAAAGGGTGCACTCCGGAGATTCTTTTATTCGGCATGGAATAGACTATGGGTCCGTTTTCCGACCACCAGTTGTCGCAAAACCTTCAACCCAAATCACTTATATGTATATATTTTCTGAAAGAGCATGATGAAACTATTATTTTAAGATATAACACTGCTATGTTATAGAAAAATTAAACTCGAACATTCTCCTCCATGCTTGCTTCATTTTTCCTAGAAAACCCCTTAAAAATGTCGAAAAATGGTCAAATTCGGCTCAATTTCCAGAAAATCTGTAAGAGCGATTTCAATTAAACTTCTTACTCACGTTCCCTGGTCCGGTCTCAACTTAAAAAGGCAAACAAAAGTGGGTGTCAACCTGCCCGTTTTTTGTCAGATTTTCTTCCCGTAAATGAGTCCCGATTTTTAGGCACACCCAAGGGGCATAACTGAGGCAGGACAAACTTTACTCCATGATCCTGATCAGCGTGTAGACGAAGCCAGCACTCGATTTGTACGTACTCGTTTGCAGCGTTGATAATGCTGAATAGGATGGCATTATAGATATAAGCTATTAAGAGGACAAGAAGAATTATGATGTAGCAGAACAAGGGCAGTCTATCGTATTATGAAATTAGAGAGGGGCCATTACTACGAAACTGTGGAGGCCCACCTAAGACTACTATTAACCACAATGGTGCGATAAACTTCCCTCAAGCCATTAACAAATACCTGAATACAGAGTTAGGTCACAAGGCCATTTTGGGCCCTTTGAAAGACAACCCTTTTAACTCCAAAATAATGATCTCCCCCTTAAACAGTGTTCCAAAGGGGGAACATGACCGTAGGGTAATTTTGGACCTGAGCTTCCCTAGGAGCCATTCTGTCAATGACGGAATCCCCAAGGAGTTTTATTTAGATGAACGGATAGACTTACACTATCCTAGCATTGACAATTTTGTGGAAATAATCAAAAGGGATCTCAAACGGGCCTACAGACAAATCCCCATTGATCCGGGTGACGTTCACCTTCTGGGTTTCACTTGGGAAGATCATTTATATTTCGATAGGGTTTTAGCTGTGGGCTCCAGATCATCGGCTCAAATATGTCAGCGAGTCACATCCGCAGTTGGACACATGTTTCAACGTCAAGGTTACGAACTCGTCAACTATATTGACGATCTAGCCAGTGCAGAATCACCGTGTGTCGCAGGAAAGGCTTTTGACAAACTGGGCGAGATACTTGAATTGTGTGGCCTGGTGGAGGCTGTCGATAAAGCGTGATCTCCAGCGACGGAGATGCCATTCCTATGGATATTGTTCAATAGTGTTGCATTGACTCTGTCAATTGACATTAAGAGGGTCAAGGACATCTCGAAATTGGTCAACTCCTGGCTGAATCGCCAAAAAGCTACGTTAAAGCAATTAAGATCATTATTGGGCAAGTTACACTTTGTTTCTACTTGTGTGCGACCAGGTAGGGTGTTCGTCTCCAGACTTCTTCAATGGCTGAAAACCTTTAGAAATGAATTAACACTGGTTGCCATTCCAGCTTACGTCAGGAAAGACCTAATCTGGTGGCATCTGTTTTTGCCAGTCTTCAATGGAGTTTCCATGATGGCTTGGGAAGAATGGTCTGAGCCTGACCAAATCTGTGCAACTGATGCATGTTTAACCGGATGTGGTGGAGTGTGTGGATCTGAATATTTTCATGGGGAATTCCCAGGATTCATCGAAAAGCTCAAGCTGGGGATAAACGAGCTCGAAATGTTAACGATAATTGTCAGTCTAAAACTCTGGGGAGGGAATTTTCGTGGGAAACGCATAATCATAAATTGCGACAATCAAGTGTCAGTGATTGTTTTGAACTGCGGTCGAAGTAAGAATGAATTTTTGCAGCCATGTTTACGCGAAATTTGTTGGCTGGCTTCTCGGGGAGAGTTTGAGATCAGAGCAACACATATAGCTGGGGTGGATAATAGACTCCCAGATTTATTGTCAAGATGGGCAATGAGTGATTTCTTCAAATCCCGCTTTCGGGAGTTAACAGTAGGTGGAAGTTGGAGCGATATCTCCTTGCAATAGAGTCTTTTCTCTTTCTCTCACAGTTGGTAAACCCTTTTCAGACTCTGAACTCCAAGGTTTGAGAAGAGAATCTAAAGTGACCCGAAAACATGCTTATGCCGAGGGAACAACCAAGAACATGAAGATTCAATGGAAAGCATATTTTTTATTTTGCAGTTATTTTGGAATTAACTCATTGCCTACTACAAATCAGATCCTCTGTTCATATGCTCAGTTCTTAAGCAGATCATTTAAGAGTACGGCAAGTATCAGAAACTATATCAGTGGTGTTAAAAAATTACACTTGGTATTAGATATTGTGTTTCCAGAAGATAATTTCCTCCTAAATTTACAGCTCAAAGGTCTAGCAAGGTTGAATCCACATTGCCCAAAACAAGCTCTTCCGATGACACCACAAATATTAAGGGAATTCATACCTCTCTTAAAACCCCACGACCCACTGCAATCTTCTCTCTGGTCTCTGTTCTTATTGGCATTCTTTTTAATGTGCAGAAAATCTAATTTGATTCCTAACAGCAAAGCTTCTTTTGACCCGACCAAGCAATTAACAAAGGGGTAACATTATATCAGGTGAAGGGGGCTTACTGATCATCATCAAATGGTCAAAAACGATACAATATAGGGAAAGAGAATTGCGATTCCCGGTGCTAGCCATATCAAACTCGGTGTTGTGTCCATTGAAAGCTTATAAGAACATGCTGGAACAGGTACCTACCACAGATGAGAATATGCCAGCCTTCTCTCGTATAGTTAGGAAAGGCATTACACGCTCTATTACATACCCTGTGGTGCAAAAGTTTCTGAAAATCTTAATTGCGAAAACTGGGCGTAATCCTGATCGCTACTCGACTCATATTTTTCGACGTGGGGGTGCATCGTGGGCGTTTCAATCGCAGGTGCCATGCGAGTTGATTAAACTAGCCGGAGATTGGCAAAGCGATGCCTACCTCAAATATTTAGATTTCTCATTGGAAGATAGAACACGTGTCTCATGGCAGATGAGGAGCCTTATTCAGACTAAGGAGCTAGGCTAATAACAATTTCTTCTTATGTTACAGCACACCACCGGAAAGTGGCCATCATATCTGACTCAATTGCTAAATATGTGGATGAGATTTCGTGTACACAAGTACTGGCATTCCCAGGATGCACTGTTGCTCGCTTGCTTTACAAATTACAGTCCAGGCGAATAGCCTTAGATGGCTTAAGTCATGTGATCATTCACATGGGTACTAATGACTTAGAGCGTAGCAGCATACCTCAGATATTAAGAACATTTTCTGAATTGTTTGACTACATTCAGAGTCACTGGCCAGTCACCCTAGTGGTGTCTAGTATTCTCCCACGACCAATAGATTTCCCGTCGCGAGGCTTGGAGCTAATTAAGCTCAACAAAGAGTTAAATTTGTCATGTCAAGCAAGGCATCTTCAGTCCCTAAGGCCTTATAGGCCATTTCTTCATCAGGGGAAGCCTATATCTGCACTATTTTCGCCTAAAGATGGCCTGCACCTAAACCGCAAGGGGACTAAATGCTTAAGAGCTGTTTTCATCGGGGTAATTCGTCATCTGTGGTAGGTTGGTCTGTTTTTCCACTGGCAGTATGGTCTTACACAAATGTTTAAGCTATCCAGTGGGGCGACGGCCTTAGTACATTGGTGTCCTTTCATCTTGTGGGATCTGTACGTGTCAGAGGAAAGAAGACTTATCAGTTACAATTGTGGTCACTGGTTTATTTTTTTGGAGGGCCTGCGGCTTGGCGGGTATATTTATATGTAAAGATGTACAGTTTTGTCGAGATTATATTTGTTATTGTTTGTGTCTCGTTCCCGCATCCGCGGAGCTCACATGATATTATGTAGTAACAGATATTATGATGAATTCATATTGTGAATAGTGCTTAATTATTAATTTCAAGCTTACGTCTGTTCACTATATTTCTTAATATTTTGATTGTAACTATTTGCTGGTTATGTCACGTATAACTAATGTATGCTCAAATGTATTTATGTTTCTAAACTTTACATTTGAAATAAGATATGTAACTGATCAATCATTCTGATGTGTCTATCATGAAATGTAATTGATGGGGTGACTTGTATGGCTGATGGGTGACAATATTACTGTGTTCAATTATGTTCGATCGGTTATTTTCTCATCAGGCAATAAATGCATCTCATGTTAATGGTTGTAGTTTGGTTGCTGTTTGACAATTAGAAATTTCAGTCAGCATATCCGAGAATAAATGTATAGGATTAGGAGCATTAGTGAATCCGTTTGTAGTTTTTGTAAACAAAGTTTTTCAAAATCTAGCAAATTTGCTCTCTTAAAATCATACCTTGTTGAAGGGGGGAAAGTGGTCACTTCCACATAGGACATCATGAACAGCACAAGTAAATTATTCGAGTAGTATTGGAAGGGCGCAAAGTGCGATATGTAATGCTGAAAAGGTTCCATGAGCTGAGGACAACGTGTATAAAAACCGTCATTGAAAATACACAAAGAAATATTTGATATAAAATCTTCAAGAAATTTTCCTTTGCAGTTCTCTTCATTATCCCAAAAGTTACTACGGCCGTTAGGATCACCCATCATTAAACAATGTTTAGGGGGCTGATCGTAAAGATTCTGATATTCACTAAGATGGAGGCTCCAAGAAAAAGGTATTTACACTGTGCATAATATGCTTACAGAATTCAAAGTAACACGAATTGCTATAGGGGTAAACCTGTCTTTAATAAAGGGATAGAACACCATGGAAAAAGTGTGTTGTAAATGAAAGAATATTTCCATCACAGTCCAAAAGTATTTTTTATTTATTTTTCCGATTTTTTTTTAACCGAATGAAACGCATTTGTGTTTGTATGGCGGTCTGTTACGACCATCCATTTTCCTATCCTCTCAATTATTTCAGATACCCACAAAACACTCCTCGTTATTCTGGTTCAGTAGGGAAGCAGACATTGATAGGGAAGTATTTTGAAGGTTTAACGTGGAACATTATCGCTTGCTTAATGGTAAAACAACCATGTACGTAGATTACATAGTTGGACCTACATGACGCAACTGGACCAAACATATTTGTTTGCCATTTCACCAACATTTGCCTGTAGAAGTTGCTTCTTTAGGAAGTCCATGGTGTGCATGGAGGTCTTCAATTACAACCTGCCCACCGGTACATATCGAAAAATGTCGAATATATACTTAACCCTACCTGGCCTGGGGGGGGCGGAAAGTGCCCCCCTCCCCCAGTGAACTTGTCTCTGCTGCTCGGAAACGACAAAACCGAGGAGGCTGAAACTTGCTGACTTTTAAGCTTATCTTATTGGAGTCCTTTTGAGTATATTTTCATATACCTCTGGGTAGAGAATCATGGGTAAATTCAAAATCGCGGCCATGTGGTATCCGCGAAAGTCTTGTTTTTCAATATTTTCGCTCCATTTCTTCACATTTTCCTTGCCCAAAAGGCCTTGAAAGTATTTTATTTATGCAAAATTAATTATTCTATATTTTATTTAATTTTTTTCGAGAGAAAAATCGGAAAAATGAATATTTCGAAAAATCGACCCCAAGAAGGCCGAAAAATGGCTTCCGAGAAGATGACGTCACTGTGACGCCATCATGACTGCCATCTCGGATTTTTTTTACATTTCCCGGTAGAGCTTGAACCAAAGATACTGCGTGGTAA